>QLTV01002173.1:232327-250046 GCA_003457575.1 Thermophis baileyi
GCCCCCGAACCGGTCCCCGGTCCCCACCCATTTTTGAGTCAGCAGAAAATTACACTGGGATGAATTTTGCCATCCCCATTGTGGCACCTATCCTATGACTGTTGCTTTCATTCTTGGGCAGTCTTGATTTTACATGTGCAGAGTTAAGGGATTACTGATCTCTGGGATCATGTTGTCCTTTTTCTTCTGTGGAACAATTACTAATGGCAAAATTCCATCAACAATAGCTGTTAAGGAATTGTGCAGAGTAACCTCTGGGCCCTGAAGGTTTGCACAGTTCACCGTAATGTTGCAGTAAATATGAGTAATGATTCAGTCAATAGACAGATACGTTGAAGTGTATAAAAGTAGTTTACTTAAAGAAATAGCAGAGTCCAAATAGCAGTCCGAATCATACACGTTTAGTCAGTCAGTATTCAGAAGTACAGCAGTCTTCTTACCAGCCTTTCTTTGTCTTAATCAGCAAACAAAGATTCTCTACTATCACAGATAGCTAGCTACACACAGAGCTTACTTTCAGACACGAAGTCACTCAGCAATGAATCAGCAAAAGAGAGAGAGCTAACCATGTTCTCTAGCTCCCTCTTATGGCCGTTACTGCCAGTCAGAATGCACCAATGCATTTAAAGCAATATTACATATATACATATAAACAGTGATTTGTGGCTTGTTTATATTAACCAACCCAACCGTTTGGACAGAGTCCTAACAAAATACATTATAACATTCAAAAGAGTTCTACTCATATAGACACAAATGGCTAAGTAAGGACATATAATGCATATCAGCATGCATAAATTGTTTAACCACAATATATGAAAAAATGTCACTAAATTATTACACATTTCATCATCACGGATCCTAAGGAAATTCCTTTACTTCTGGAGTTTAGAACTTCACTTTTCTCACAACTCATTTTTATAGTTTGAGAAGATAATGATTAAAAGGGGGAGACACTTGAATTGTAAGAAAATATATATGAAACAGAAATTATGGAATAACTCAAGAGGTTGCCCACAAATTTAACATGCTTGACTTAATTAATTTATCCATCCATCCAATAATTTACAATAATACCTTGAGATGGTTAACAATCCAATTAAAATTAAATTATTTTAAGCAAACTTTTAAGCAATTAAAACATGACTAATTCAAAAAGGGAACATTTCCATGGATGTAATTGGACACTTTTAGTGTGATTCTTTTTTTTTCACTTTAGTTTGTTTCTCACCCTGTCAAGAAGCGCAGTTTGGTTTAAAACGTTCAGCTGTCATAGCCAAATTTGTATTGCAATGCTGTTATTGATCTTCCCAGTTATTTAATTAATAAAAATAGACTCACTGAAAAATATTCAGGTCCATAGTATTGGTGACAGTGATGAATAGGACTGATCACATTATCATTCTAGGAAATTGTTTTAAAGTGAGTTAGACTGTTGCTACGATACCATGTTTTGCTCCTGAAATGTCTCCTATCCTGAGACTTTCAGAAAAAGTGATAAAAAATATTCTTCTACCAAAAGGAACAATACTACTAAGGATGTTGACATTTTGCTACCTTAGAACTGCTACCTAAGAAATCTTTTACTTCTCTATTTAGAAATAGCTCTGGAAACATATATCACATAATATGTCTATCTACCAGCATAACAGTCTCATCTAAGTATTCTGCAGTTTTTAAAATATAAAACGAGGTTGCATGTGTTCAAATTATATGCTGTCATAAGCACAGTGAAGAACCTGATTGCAATTTGCAATGACACCATCTCAATTCAATTAAAGAGCGTATTCACAGCCAGAAGGAAACAAATAAAACAGGATTAGGATTAGCAAGATTAAAATATAATACATGTCTGGAGGGATTTTTTTTTTAAAAAAAACTGTATTAACCCCTTTGTCTTAAAAACACCAGGATAGTGGACACTCTTGTTTGTTCTTTAATGATTCCCATATGTTCATTGGTCCCATTACTTCTGCAGCAAAAGACAGGGCTACAAGTGATGGTTGGTAGGAAACTTTTACACAAGTTTAAATCCCTGTTACAGGTACCTTGAGCTGGGCATGGAAGTACATCAGAAGCCAATTTAATTCAAATAAGATCAATACGATAAGAATAGAAATTACAATAGGCAGATCTAATTTTTTTCCAAGGAAAAAAATTGGCAAAATATAGCAACATAGCAAAAGCACTTAAAGGCTTGGGACCATGATCATCCAGATGCAATACTGAATGTTGAAACAATTTCCAAAGAAAAGAGTTCCAACACCAAAAAGGCTCTGTCCTACATACTTTGGCAGAACAAAGCCTTTTTTCTTTAGGAAACTTCAACAGAATGAGAAAAGATGGTTCTTTACACTATCCTAGATCTGAATCAAAGGTGTGCATGCACGCACACACGTAACTCTTGCATCAAGGAATATGCCCCTATCTCTGACCCCATGTTCTCCTTATGACTTGTCTACTTCCTCTCCAGCTACTGTAATTACTATAGATGCAAAGGTCCTGAAAGGCCTTTCTAAAAAGAAAGCCCAATGCCTGTAGAACTTTTATAGCACAAACAGCAGACTGGACTAGATGTCAACAGGCACCAACATAAACTGGACTGCAATAAGAGTTTTGGTAACTGCACTGCACAGAGTATTGGAATGTAACAGATTAAAATGCTTACTTTAAAAATAGCTTTCTTGGATCTTTCCAAGGCACATAATTTATCACTTGCTTTTCACAAGTTGCTTATACCAACAGAAAAGACAAAAACTAAACTAGTTTTAGTCTTTGAAGGTTTATTTTCTGTAATGTAAAACTTGGTAGTATTGAGAGAGAAATTCAGAAATGGAGCTCGGACTAATATATACATCAGATTCAAAAACTGTGACTATCATTAAAGTGTTGTACCTTATGATTCTTGACGAACGTATCTTTTCTTTTATGTACACTGAGAGCATATGCACCAAGACAAATTCCTTGTGTGTCCAATCACACTTGGCCAATAAAAAATTCTATTCTATTCTATTAAAATAACTAATATTAGTGTTTATCTGATGAAAATAGAGGAGTTTGTTACAATTTTTAATGCTAGTCTGAAGTTAATTCACTAATCTAAACAATGTATTCTGCAAGATCACGTTATATTTCCAAATGCCATGGTAGCACAGTGGTTAGAGTGCAGTACTGCAGGCTACTTCTGCTGACTGCTGGCTGCCTGCAATTTGGCAGTTCAAATCTCACCAGGCTCAAGGTTGACTCAGCCTTCCATTCTTCCAAGATGGGTAAAATGAAGACCCAAATTGTTGGGGGAAATATGCTGACCCTACGGCTTAGAGAGGGCTATAAAGCACTGTAAAGCGGTATATATGTCTAAGTGCTATTGCTATCTATGAAGAATTTTCCCCCATACTTTTTATATGCTACATGCCATAATGCAGGAGAAATTAATTTTAATAGTATCCTAATCCATCAATGAATGGATTCAGTTAGATTTCTCCTTAAAAGTAAATTTTTCATGGTTAAGAAGGATATTGTTTTTCACTGAATAACACATATAATAAAGAAGTAAAATGGTTTCCCTTTCTTAAGACTAATATGGTTATAGTTCTAATAAATAAATAACTTAAATTCATTACTGGGACTTCTGTTTCTTCAACATTAACAATAATGAAAGAACACTTAGTTTAGATTAAAATTACAAGTTTAGAAGTGGTTTTGTTAACTTTTTTCTATTTTCCATTTACTTAAATAAAATCTTTGACTGTAGGATTTATTTTAGATGAAATTTTACATTTCGTACTTTATTTCCTGTAATGAGGGAAATAAAAAGACATTTATCTGCTTCAGATGAAGAATTGGGCCATTTCAGAGCATCTTTATTTTTACTGAACCCCTGAATGTATGTCAGCTTTTAAAAATCATACTTTATTAATTCAGTGTCATATGAAATTTTGGATAGGAAGAAGGGAATTTCTTCTTTTGGATAGGAAGAATGGAAATCCTTGAGTTACGACCATAACTGAGCCCAAAATTTATGTTGTTAAGTGAAAATTTGTTAAGTGAGTTTGCCCCATTTTACTTTTCTTCCCACAGTTGTTAAGTGAATCATTGCATTTGTTAAGTTAGTAACATGGGTGTTAAGTGAATCTGGATTCCCCGTTGACTTTGCATATAAGAAGGTTGCAAAAACTGATCACATGACCCCGAGACATGGCAACAGTCATAAATACAAACCAGTTGCCAAGCATCTGAATTTTGATCATGTGACCATTGGGATACTGCAACTCTCATAAGTGTGAAAAACGGTTATAAGTCACTTTTTTTGGAACTGTTGTAACTTTGAGTGGGCAATAAATGAACTGTTATAAGTCGAGGACTAATCTATATATGGATGGAAAGGGGGGAGACTTCTTGCCTGGCCTCTCAATCTCTAAAGTTCAGCCACCTGCTCCTACTCAGAGGCTGGTGATAAAGATCCAATAGGAGAGGACTTAGCTCTGTAGGTCAGAGAGGGTTGCCAAGAAGCAGAAGAATAGATTCTAATGAATAGTATGCTTCATGTCTGCATTTGGTTACGGGCTCGGAATTGCCGATTGGTTGGCCTAAATCCATGGGAGAAAATGTGGAGAAAAACTGTTCAAGTGTCAACTCTATTGTGCTCACTTACTGTGCCATTCTTAGATTATTGGATTGCACCCCACAGTGTCTCCGGTCTCTTGGATATATCACTTGATTACTGGTCTCAGTCTTGCTGACCACATTTACAGTTGCCATTCTATAATTAAGGTTAAAAGGGACTCTTTTTTCCCAAAATCCTGAGCTCATATATTGCTAATTATGGCAGGCATCCAGCTTGTTATCTCAGCTGACAGCCAGCAGTTCTGGCACAGAAAAGACCCCTTCTTGTCAAGAAAAGACTGAGTCACTTAAAGGGAGGTCATAAGCAGCTATTTGCAGAGGCAATCAAGGCAGATAAATAAATGCGTTTTGCTGTCATTACCACAAGATAATCCTTAATACATGTTTTCCCATGCTCAATTGGACACACTTTGTTTTCTTTCAACAGTGCTCTAGATGTCTCTCATGCCACTTTACCCCCCTAGATTCTGAAAAATCTGAGGATCATCTCTAGGATATATCAGAGGGTCTGTAGAGGTACAATCTTGCCCACATTTTCTGTCACTTGTACATTCCAGAAGGCAACTAAGGCCGCATCAATGCTTCAAATTGCTTCAAATCAAATTGAATAGGTCCTTCTCCAATAGTGGGTGGTGAGGGGCCACTCCAGAAAACTTCAGGGTTAACAGGGAGTTATTGTATGCAAATGAATTTGCTAAATCTGCTGTAGTATAAATTGTAGCATTCAAATAAGTCCACTAGCATTCATATTTCACCAGTAAAAAATCCATACCAGATGTACTTCTATTACTAGAGATTTCATGCAAAAAATGAATGTACTGAATTAAAATTTTTAATGGTACTTATATTTTTAAAAATAAATTTACATTGATAAAATTTAGATTTAGAATAATTAAATCAAGGAAATTTTCATATAAAAGAATATTACTGAAGATATTTAAAGAAGATATGCCAGGAAATCACTATCTTAAAAATTTAGTATCTTGCATATGAAAATAATCAAGCAGCCAAATTATGTGGATCGTAAGACTTTTAAAAAATCCAAACAAGCCAATTTACTAATGCAGGCAATTCCAAGTTATGCTGATCTATATATGTTCAGAAAATCTCTTCATTCTTTATCAGTTTTATAGCTCGATTTTTTTATTGATTCCCACTATGTCGCAACTTCTCTTAATATCACTAAATTATCATGCTTGTCTGTAGAAAACAGTGGCAAAGCTACCATAAGAATGGGTTAAACTGGAAGTAAGATTTATTTCTAGTATTTAGATAGTTTAAGGCAGTGCCATTTTCACATCTTGTTAGAATCTTTGTCAAATGAATGAGGATTAGATGTGGCTAATGCTCCCCACTGTAATAGAAAACTATATTGTAGTGACCTTTACAACATTATCTGATTTATTTTGCTGAACAGACAAGATTATCCTGTTTTCCCATTTGGTTGTGTGGAGACAATTCAATTAAAATATACAGCATAGTTTAAAATATAGCCCAAATTCAGGGTTGAGAAAAGAGACTGTGACAGCACAATCTCTCTCTTGCTCTCTTGTTACCAAAATATTAATCACATGTTTGGACTATCAAATAAGGAACTTGAACAAGCAATATGTTTTTAAGCTTTATTTTATTTGTAGAATTGGAAATACCTTGAGCTCCTGAAGGAAAGACAGGATATACTGCATATCTAACAAGAAAATAAAAATAAGGAATAAGAATGAGAATGAGAATGAGAATGAGAATGAGAAGAGACGAGAGAGAAGAGAAGAGAAGAGAAGAGAAGAGAAGAGAAGAGAAGAGAAGAGAAGAGAAGAGAAGAGAAGAGAAGAGAAGAGAAGAGAAGAGAAGAGAAGAGAAGAGAAGAGAAGAGAATACTTTATTGGCCAAGTGTGATTGGACACACAAGGCATTTGTCTCTGGTGCATAGGCTCTCATGTACATACAAACAAAGTAATATAATCAGTGTACATACAAACATACAAGCACATGTACATACATACAATAAATGTACATACAAACATAAGGTAATATAATCATAAGTTATCAATAGGAGAAGGTAGTAGAAAAATGAGAAGGATAATAATAATACAGCCATATTACATGGGTAAATATCTTTTGACATAAGACAGTACTGTGGTAGTTACGAGTTTAGCAAAGGAAAAAAATCCTAACTAGTTGTTTGGCATGCAATGCTCTATAGTCTATAAACTATATTGCATAGTTTATGTCTAGGATGTGAGCAGGGGTGGGTTCTAACTTACCTCGCTGCCGGTTCATTTCCTCCCATGCCACGTGCTGCGCCTCATGGCTGCGTACGCACCTCATGGGCGTGTGCGCGCGCTTTGCACGCACATGCGCAGTCCCAAAAAATTTAAAAAATTAAAAAATGCCAAAAACAAGATGGCAACGCATGCGCAGTGCCGGAAACTCGGCTTCTGCGCATGCACAGAAGAAAAAAAATAACAAAATATTTCAAAAAAAATATTCAAAAAAAATTCAAAAAAAGATGGCGGCGCCCACGGATCGGCATCGACCAAACCGGATCGGTGACATTATCGTGACGTCACCAGTGGGTCGCTTCTGGTTTGGGAGAACCAGTCCGAACCGGGAGGAACCCACCTCTGGATGTGAGAGGTCTGTAGATATTTTCTCAGCCCTCTTTCTGGCTCATGTAATGTATAGGTTCTAAATAGAAGACAGACTGGTTGCAGTTGTTCTTTTTTTTCTAACTATCCGTTGACGTCTACACCTGTCCTGTTTGGTTGCTGTACCAAACCAGTTATAGAAGTACAAATGACATTCAAAAATTCCTCTGTAGAACTACATCAACAGCTCCTGTTCTATTCATTGAAATAGTACATTTCAATGATAGATTAATCCCTGTTCCTTAAAATATCATTGAGAAGTTTAGATTTGGCAGAACATACTATTCTTGCATAGATTGGAAGGTCATCCTCGGATGGCAGTGGAAAACTTTGCCATTTCTGTTGTAGTAGCATTTTGGGATAAAAACAAATGTGTTTGGGAAATGCCTGGGGATTAACATCCAAGGCCACCTCAT
This sequence comes from Thermophis baileyi, assembly GCA_003457575.1. Taxonomy (NCBI): domain Eukaryota; kingdom Metazoa; phylum Chordata; class Lepidosauria; order Squamata; family Dipsadidae; genus Thermophis; species Thermophis baileyi. Next base: position 240,015 of record QLTV01002173.1, read on the forward strand.
TTTCCCAATAAAATTAAATACAACATACTGCTTAGTGAGACCAGGTCTTTTTGAGACCAGTGGAAAACAGGAAAAACTATCAAGGATTATGAGTCCATTCAGACATTAATACATTAGGAAGATTTTCTCAGTCTTCTAAAGCATTGTCCTACAAATTATTTTTGTTTTAAAAAATTAAATAAATAATAATGTATTTTGGACAGTAGGGAAATTAATCTCCTATTCATTTTCCAAAATTGTGCAAACTCTAATTAAACTGAGTACATATTTGGTAGATCCCTACTTTGAGATTCAATCTTTGCTGAGGGAATTTTTTCAAACTGCTCAGGGAATTTCTTGTAAAATACTTTTTTTATTTTGATATTTTACAGAATGGTTCTTTCACATGCTTTCACTTTTGTTTTTAATATTTGATTTTTTAATTTTCAAAGTATAACTTTATTAAATGGTTTTTATGTGTTCTTTCTTGAAAATATCACTCTTAGAAAATAAAAATGTCTATATTTCCTATGGAATACTCACAAGTCCATGTGATTTAAGCTGGTAACACCTTAAATATATGATATACATAAATGTATGTTCTATATCAGGGGTCCCCAACCCCTGGGGCATGGCCTGTTTGAAACTGGGCCATGCAAGCAATGATCAAGTGTGCACGTGTGCGAAGTTTCCTGCTGCTTGTGTGAGTGGAGCTTTGTGCCCAAGTGCAAGCACCCTCTGCTCATGCATGAAGCTCCATTCCCACTAGTGGAGGGTGTGCATGTACGCCACTCACACCAATGGAGTTCTACACGCATGGTTGCACCTGCCACTCATATGCCTGCCCACCTCCCTGTGCCGGGCCGCCAAGGTGTAAAAGTTGGGGACTGCTGATCTATATGTACCCAGGCAGTATTTGCAATTATTGTAAATTGAGAGAGAGATAAATGTATTTGCCTTGGTCAAAAAAGAATGTAAAACATATCTCTTCCTTTACTTCTCTTAAGTAATACTAGAGTTTAGTCAGCATAAATATGTCTAATTTGTATTAGAAGTTCTCAACAAATAATAGAAGTTTGTAAATAATTATTTTGTGGTTCAGTTTCAGGATTTGTGGCAGCTTGAATCTCTGTTATATCACTGTTAGCTCAAATACTATTTGTAGCTGATTATAACAGATAAAAATGTAAAGGTTCCCCTCATACATATGTGCTAGTCGTTCCCGACTCTAGGGGGCGGTGCTCATCTCCGTTTCAAAGCCGAAGAGCCAGCGCTGTCCGAAGACATCTCCATGGTTATGTGGCCGGCATGACTAAACACCAAAGGCACACGGAACACTGTTACCTTCCCACCAAAGGTGGTCCCTATTTTTCTACTTGCATTTTTACGTGCTTTTGAACTGCTAGGTTGGCAGAAGCTGGGACAAGTAATGGGAGCTCACCCTGTTACACGGCACTAGGGATTCGAACCGCTGAACAGCCGACCTTTCGATCAACAAGCTAAGCGTCTTAGCCACTGAGCCACCGTGTCCCTCATGATTATAAGAGATAGATTGGTACATATTTCATTTCCATCACAATGCTGCATTCATTTCAAAATTCATTTTACCACATAAGTATTTGCTGAATGATCTGTAAATAATTTTTGAGAGTGGGAATGGATATGCCAATTTAAAAAAAAATCAGAGATGGATATATATTTTATTGGAGGCTTATTTCTGAGTAAACTTGAATAAGGCTGGACTTTAAGGCCATTTGCAATAATTTGTCAAGTATTATAAATGTGAAAATATTCTAGATATTATTAGTTTTATTTGATGCTGATGCTGCATAAAACATATTATCAAATACTGCCAACTATCAGTAATTGTATGTAAGCTATCAGTTATTGTCCATGATATATATAAAGTGATATATGGAAAGTGCTGATTTCGAGCACTTGCTAACAGAGCAGAATAAACACATAAATATTTTAATGGTACATTAAAATTTATTTTAATAGATGACTACTACTTTATGTATATGACTACTCCATAGAAAACTAATTTCAAATGTTTGCTGCTTCTAGAGAAATACATCCTTAATGGCAGTTCTATGAAGACATTTGGATTCTATCTTATCAAAGATATTCTGTCAAATTAGAGGAGAAAATAAAGGAGGCATTGGCATGGCTTAAATATGATTTTGTATTCTTCGGCTATTTGTCAGACTCAGAATTCTGCTATTTGCTGACCTGGGATAAAACAAGCAAGGCAAGCCTGAAGTTTCTCGTTTTTAAATTTTATTTTTTATTTAAAAGGATTTTTTGCACAGTACAAATTTAGAGAAAAAAAAGAATCCAAGTAAAAGAAAAGTAATAAGTTTGCATATGGCTCCCTTCTTTCCATGCTCAGCCCTTTCTAATCCTCAAACCCATAAACCACAAGTTCATTTTTCCCATTTTCAGCAAAAAAAAAAAATCCATAAAGGTTATTCCCAAGTGGTTATTGCCTTTTTTCTAATCAAACAAATCAATTTTGTCATCTCAGAAAATTCTATTATCTTTACCAACCATTTCTCCATTGTTGGTGTTTCAGAGTCTTTCCATCTTGTACATATAATAATCTCACTCCAGTATACCATGTATAAAAATAATCATCCATACATGCTTTACTAGTTATCTATCCATTAATCCCAGCAAGGAAAGATCTGGTTTCAGTTGAATATTATTTGTATCGCTGTATGTCAAGCTTATAGTTTCATAGTAGTACTATGGATATGGTATGCATTCTGGATATAGAAGATGTTGAGAGCCTCTTGATTATGCTTCTCAGTTAACCATAAAAATAATAACAGTATTATTTGAACTGTACTGGTATCTCAGATAATAAGGATTCATACCATAAGACTAAAAAAAAACCCTCCATTTTTATGACCTTGTAGTCCCTATTCAGAGTAGGCAATTGGATGGAGCTGAGCATTTACTGGCCGGATGCCCTTCCTAATGCCTACATGGAATTCACAGCAAATATTTTTTCTTTGTTCCCTAGAAGAGAAACATCTGCGGCTACCTAGGATTGAACTTTCAACCTTCCAAATGGGAGGTAAGCATCTTCACCACTAGGCCACACACTGCTGTATAAGCATAATGAGGCATCTGAAATTTCACTTTTGCTTTTACTCAGGTTTAATAAAAATATAGTTTCCATTGTATTTACGGTAAATAATTCTTATTTAAGGAAAGAGTTTCCAAAATATTAAAGAAAATTCACATGAGTGGATTGCACAAAGACTTTTAAAAGGCTTTCAAACCAGAGGTGGGTTTCAGCAGGTTCTGACCAGTTCTGGAGAACCGGTAGTGGAAATTTTGAGTAGTTCGGAGAACCGGTAGCGGAAATGTTGAATAGTTCGGAGAAGCGGTAAATACCACTCTGACTGGCCCCACCCCCATCTATTCTCTGCCTCCCGAGTTCCAGCTGATCAGGAGGAAATGGGGATTTTGTAGTAACCTTCCCCTGGAGTGGGGTGGGAATGGAGATTTTGCAGTATCCTTCTCCTGGAGTGGGGTGGGAATGGAGATTTTGCAGTATCCTTCTCCTGGAGTGGGGTGGGAATGGAGATTTTACAGTATCCTTCCCCTGCCATGCCCACCAAGCCACGCCCACCAAGCCACGCCATGTCCACCAAGCCATGACCACAGAACCGGTAGTAAAAATTTTTGAAACCCACCACTGTTTCAAACTGAAAATATTATTGCTTTATAGAGGAATGCAGTTTGTTTCCTAGATTACCCTTACTTTTTGTTAAAGCGTGACATATATATTTTGCTTAATAAATAAAATGGCAACAATGCACTTAGAAAATTAGCTGTGAAAGCTTCCTTAATACCACTTTGGTTTTCTGTCAAGCAAAAAGCTACCAGTTTCTTGATTCATTTTAAGGAGGCCACTGATAGATTTTAAAGGAAGAAAATCTGTTGTTTTTGCCATGACTCTGGGATCTTAAATGGAAAGAGGTGATTTATGGGAGCTGAATCTATTCCATCTGCTCAGTTAGTTGTTTTACCAGTTTATTCACTTCAATCAGCTAAGTTGCCATCTGATTCTGATATAGGAGCAAGATATAGGCAACTTGTCTGCAACTTCAAGAGAGTAGGTTGTCATGGCCTAGTTGAGGAACCTAAAGATTTCTTCTTCTTTTAAAAATCAGTGTTGCTGAATTTGATGTCAGCCTTCTCCCAGCTAAAATCTTATAGGCTGTTATTGAGTGTAAGTTATGCAATTCGTTGGTAATTTATGTTGATTACATAAAATTGGAAAAACAGTTAAAGAAGAGATCAAGCAGCTGTCACATGTAAACTACAAGACACGTTTGTAGTAGAAGCAAACTTCAATCCTAGCTTTTCCTTTACCCATCAATGCAGGAGAACCTCCAATTTTTTGTTAAGATTCACTTCTGTCCATTGTTACTGTAGCAAATCTTGTTCCAAACCCTAACCCTAACCCTAACCTCCCCAAATCCTGCCTTCATCGTCCTTGTATATAACCTAACATCATGCCTGCATTTGATAGGGGTCAATCATGTTAGCATGCTACTCCTTCCTAAAACTGAGATTGTAATCTAGTGCAGAAATGCTAGCCACATTTCAACTTCTCCCCCCCCCCCCCCTTTTTTTTTTTTTTGTAAATTCTTGTTTTGCTTTGCTTTGCTTTGCTTTGCTTTGGTTTTAATTAACTTGCCTGATTAAAAAAAACAGCTAAGCTATTTTATAAGAGTCTGTGGCCTTCCCCCCCCCCTTTAATGGTTTAATAACAAAATTTTGGATTGTTTTCCTAAGCCAATATTATATTTTTATATTAATTAGATGTAGCATACTAATTGATCTATCACCTGACTTTTGTTTGTCATACGTTAGTAATAAAATTACAACATTTCAGAGAAACATACCGTATTACATGACAGGCAAAGCAAAACAACTTCAAAAACTTCATACAAAATAAATGGAAAAAACCCCACTTATAATCCAAGTAATACAATTGAAAGATTTGGATCAAATGTTCAAATACCCATTACAAACTTCAGAAGTGGATGAGATTACATAAGTATCAGTAGTCACACATCAATTTTGAAGGCCACTAGTTGTTTTCTTTGAGGGCTTAAACCCAACTCGGTATTCTCTAGAGCAAAATTTGTAACACAAATACCTCAGGGCAATTAGAAGTTTATTTCAACTTTCTGGCATGATATATCTAAAGAAACAAGTCACCATCTGCCAGATTGATTCAGTTTTGCACAACAGGGAAAAAAATAATCAAGCCGTGCACTTCAACCATACGGATTCAGAAGCGTGACAGATCATACTTGTCACACGTTGCAGGAATCCACTTGCCCTTACATTGCACACAGCTTGTCTCTGCTGAAGATTTAAATCTTCATAGTATGCAAGTTGTAAATTTCATATGTTCACGAGTCATTGAACACCACATGTTAAAAGATAGAAGAAAATAAGCAAAAGACTTCCATTTTTAAGGATCCCTGTTTCTAATTTTTTAATATACTTAAAATGGAGGCTTCGTTGCAAATATAATTTTGTCATAATTACATATTACAAGCTTTATTAAAGTGTTTAATAGATTAGCTGCGTATAAATCAAGAAAACTATTTGTGCTAAATAGCTACATCATTTAGACTTAAGCTGAGATCTGCTAGGAGAGAAGCAAGGATACGATTTGTGGGGAATATCATTATATAGCATATATTGGAAAGAAAAACTGAATCTATCCTAAAACTTGGACATCCCATTTTTCCCCATCAATGGGATAGATTAAAGAGTGGGGAAACAGGGTCAATGTCCATTCCATCCAATTTCTTTCTTTATTTGTTTGTTGGTTCATTGTATTTATAAAGCCATCCATTTCACAAGTTATGATTCTGGTGTGTACAATAAAAAAAACACCATAAAATAAGCAATATTTTAAAAAAATCTACAATTAAAATATCCACATTATTTCCTATTAATAAGATAGAAAAGAAAATTTGATGTTATAGGCAATGCAGCCACCTCACTAATCCACCATTAGCTTGAGATCCCCAAGCCTGTTGACATAACCATATTTTTGAAGGCTTGAAGAAGGATGTCAAGGTTGGGGTTAGCCTCGCCTCAGGGGGAAGGATGAGTTGGGAGTGGGGGCCACAGCAGAAAAGGCCCATCTCCTGGGTCCTACTAGATATAATTCCTTTGAAGAAGGAGCCCACAACATACTTCTTCAGCCAGATTATGATAGGATAGGAAGATGCAATTAGGCAGAGATGGTGCCTCAAATAACCCAGACCTGTGCCATGAAGGTCTTTAAAGGTCAAAACTAGCACTGTGAATTGGACCTGCAAGCAAACTGGCAACCAAAAGCAGGTCATGGAACAGAAGTGTGATGTGTGCTGCTCAAGAAGTGAGCCTTTTGAAGCATCCAGATATTCATTGCAGGGAGCTCCATGTAGAATGCATTACAGTAGTCCACCCAGAAGCGACCAAGGTATGAGTGACTGTGAGAAGAGGAGAGACTGTGAGGAGGAACTTCTACCCTTCCTTCTTTCTCCCATATTTTTATGTTATCTACTCCTTATGGTATACAATTTGATTTCTCTTCACTGACCGTGAGAACAATTAATCAGTGGAATGGCTTGCCTTCAGAAGCTGTGGGTGCTCCAACACTGAAGGTTTTTAAGAAGAGATTGTACAACCATTTGTCTGAAATGGTATAGGGTTCCTGCTCAAGCAGGGAGTTGGATTAGAAGACCTCCAAGGTCCCTTCTAATTCTGTTTTTCTGTTATTTTGCTAGCGAAGAAAAAAATCTGTCTACAACAGTGGGATAGAGCAAGAGAAGAGTGTGTTAGCTCATATCATATCTTTTTTATAATCTTCTAATTGCCTGGGCCTCCAAGCCCAGTGCTCAAGAATCCAGTGCTTACACAAAAAAGCCAATTTCTTTTAGTCCCTACTGTTTATGCCATAGCAGCATTGCAAAATAATAAGTCCTCCATAAGTCACCCTGCTTCGAGGGAGAAGAACAGCTAAAGTTCTTCATTCTGTATGCAAACATACAGTATTTAGTAACATAACAGCTACTTATATTCCAAATCTCAACTGTATGTTTGATTCATGGATGTGGAACAGTAATTATTTTGTACTAAGTGGGAAAAGACTCTAGTAACTAAATTCCGTTCCAATGAAAAAAACGGTTTAATGTTCATGAAGACCTAATATGTTTAATATTTGTTCAGTGTGTTTATAGGAAAAGCAGAGTTACCCCCTTGTGAAACATAAAAACTCAGAAGCAATTCCTTCTTTTTAAGTGGAATTCTCTTGTGACCAGGATGGCATCAGTTTATTGTCTAAGAATGAACCATGCTGCTCTTGCTGCCTTTGGCAATGATGTTGGAAATACCCAGTGATGTGAGAAGATGAAAAGAATAAAGTATTTGGAAAGGTGCTAAAATTCATGATGATCTGTAAGAGCCGTGCATGCAAAGTTAGAAAAGCTAGATATCCTTTTTTTTTTAATACTTATTCATATTATTAATTATAACAACAAATTGATGTCCTGGTGGGAATATTTTAGCATAAGGAAAATCAATTTGCTTTGTTGATTATAAAGTAATGTAACATATTGTGATAATAGAAATTTAAGACATTGGGGATATTTTCCCCATTGGATTATGCTAATATCTAATTAGAAATAAACATGAATTGCACTGCTAGTACAATGAGCTTCTGAACTTGAACTCATAAAGAACCTGAACATATTTATCAAAGACCAGTAGTGAGAAGCAATGGAGTGAAGTAGTAAAAATAGCCATTTCCTTCCCTCCAACTCTACTTTTTAAAGGATCCACTCTGAATGATAATTGAACAAGTCCTTTAAAATGGGATTAACAAATCTGGAAATTTGAAGGTGGAATGGGAGAAAAGCAGGAAGAGATCTTCAGAAGAAGGAGCTGAAATTCTGAGAAGAACCCAGGAATACAGTATATTAATTTGATTTGATTTAAATAAATGTAATTTTAATAGTAGTTTTAAGACTGATTTGAGTAGATGTAGGGGTGACATTATAATATAAATTTTAATCGTACTTAATTTTTATCTTAAATGATTATATTTTATTTTGATCTTATTTTAGATTGTAATTTTATTTAAATCATGTATTATTCTAATTTCATTTAAATTGTTTCACCAACTGTTGTAATGATCTGTTTGTGGAGTTCTGTGTTTTGATATGGCCCAATGGGCTAATCAATAAAATTTATTCATTCAGTATATCTAGTGGAGAAGAATGTTGGCAATATTAGTAGTAGTGATAAAGCCTAAACAGCAATTGTGAAAATCACTACAAGCAGCAGTGAGCTTCAGAGGATGTGGATTGAAGGTGATAGCAACACAGCAAAGTAAAGGAGGGTTAAACCAAGAAAAAAGAGTTGGCACTGCTACAGCAAAATCTTGGACAGTGGTGATGGCACACTGAAGCTTAGAGTGCTGTCAACAAGGCTAAGTAACTTTAATCCTGGAAACTGTAGAAGACCCAGAATACTGTAAGCAATGGAATAAGAGCATAAGGACCCAGGTCAGAAGCTTGGACTCTGACCAGCAATTTAAAAAAGTGGGAACAGTCAGGACACAAATATTTCCTTCCAGCAGCAAGCCCAAGTAGCAGCTCCAGCGGAGAGGTGAGGTGCCGCAACACCAGCTGAACCTGCAAGTAACTAAGGGTAGGCCTGGGTGATACAGAGGAGTTTATAACCAAGTTAGAGCTAAAGTATAAAGATAGTAGAAGATTTATTTTATTTTATTTTTTATTTTATTTATTTATTTGTTTGTCAAACATGTACAAGATAGCAGGTATAGGTATAAACATAAACATAATCAAAGTGCATACAGATAGATGAGGACAATAGGACAGTAGGACATGGACGGTAGGCACCCTGGTGCGCTTATGCACGCCCCTTACAGACCTCTTAGGAATGGGGTGAGGTCGACAGTAGACAGTCTAAGGTTAAAGTTTTTTGGGTTTGGGGAAGAAACCACAGAGTCAGGTAGTGAATTCCAGGCATTGATCACTATATCAATCAAAGATGCAGTATACAAGACTTAAGACTACAATTGAGCCCAACATTTCTGTTGCCAAGTGAGACATTTGTTAAATGCATTTTGCCCCATTTAACAAACTTTCTGGTCACAGTTGTTGTTAAGTGAATCACTGCAGTTTTTAAATTAGTAACACGGTTGTTAAGTGAATCTGGCTTCCCCATTGACTTTGCTTTGCTAAACCATAGCTTAAATGTATGGCAAAATAGTTATAAAAAGAGATGGGTCCAGGAATTGTTCTGTCTTTTGCTACATAATTGCGATTTAGGTTACTGTTGAAGGTTTGGTCAAGGACATTTACAATGGCTTTTCAAAAGGGCTTTGAAGCTTTCTTTACTTTTTCAAGGCAGCATCTTAAAGATGATAGACAGAAACATGTCTAACTAAACTAAACCAGCTAGCGGTACCTGAACACACTTGTAAGTGAATCATAAGCTTCCTAACAAACAGGAAGCAGCAGGTGAAGATAAGCAGAATCACATCAGATACCTGTACAATTAGCACAGGGGTCCCCCAAGGCTGTGTGCTCTCACCACTTCTCTTCTCTCTATATACCAATGACTGCATCTCAAACGATCCATCTGTTAAACTACTGAAGTTCGCAGATGACACAACAGTGATTGGTCTCATTCGAGACAACGATGAATCCGCATACAGATGGGAGGTTGAACAACTAGTCTCGTGGTGCGACCGGAACAATCTGGAACTGAACACACTCAAAACCGTAGAAATGGTGGTAGATGTTAGGAGAAACCCTCCCATACTACCACCTCTTACAATACTAGACAACACAGTATCAACTTCAAATTTCTAGATTCTATCATATCTCAAGACCTAAAATGGAACCTAACATCAAAAACGTCATCAAAAAAGCACAACAAAGAATGTTCTTTCTGCGCCAACTCAGGAAGCTCAAACTGCCCAAGGAGCTGCTGATA
>QLTV01002173.1:256690-276125 GCA_003457575.1 Thermophis baileyi
GCCACGAGGTGCCTTTGTTCAGTCGTCTTCTCCCACTGCCTTCGTCGCCAGTGTTAGATAGGCGCGGGAATAACAGCCAAGACGAAAAGACCCGTTCAGCACTTTAATAGCGGTTAGCACTAACTACAGCAGACTGGCGGCTGGCGGCAGGGAAGCCGCCTTTATGGAGCTCCCCGCAGCCCGCTTGGCCAGTGACAACGCTTCAAACTCCCCGCCACTGATTTAACCCAATCAGCGGCGGGTATGCAAATACCTGCTTGTTAAGTCGGAACACAACAGGACATATTTTCGAAAAAGTCAGAAAAATGACCAAGAACATTTCCATATATTATCCTCTGTCTTTATGGAAAAAAATAAGAAGTGATCGGTTTAATTTCCTATTGCTGAACTATGAAACTTTATCTGTTGATAGAAATAAAGAATATATAATAAAACTATCTGGTTAGTCTAAAATCAGATAGCAACCATAACAATATGAAAATCTAACAAGCCTGACAGTTAGGTTATTGAGTAAGTATTGTATTGTTTCCTTGCATGTGTACCCATATAGGATTGTTAGAACAAGACAATTTTCTTTGTTGAGATTTGAACACTTCAAAGTCAAAACTTCATGGCTAAAGATCCAACCCAACCTGGATCTCTGATAATGATAAAAAAGCAGGGCAGAATAAAGAAGAAACAGTATTTGCTGGAATGATAGATGTGATAATTGATCTTAATTATTTTTACCTATCTTAGGGTTATATCCTGTTTTGGATAAGGTCTACTGAATGGCTTTAATTTTAACTAATAAGCTGATGCCAACTTTTTAGCCCACTTCCACTGAGGATAATCAAAATGTGTAAGTATTATATAATTTCTATAAAATAAATAAGCTTTATCCATACAATTATGTACAGTATGATAAATCCCAAGAGCTATTGGTAAGATGCAGTCTGTTCTTAAGTCTAGTTGTCCTTAAATTTTATTGTTTCTTCTTCATTTCAGTGAATCACTTTCATGATGTTCTTTGGAAGTAGAACAATAAACTTTTGATCAACTCACAAGAGAGGTAAGACAACAGTAATCAAACATTTTTCTCTGTTATCATTGTCTATGATAATGCAACACTGAAAATATTTTAAACTCTTTGCTCATACACCTGCCACAGCAGGACAAATATCATAAGGGTGAAATTTTCAAATAAAAAATTATATTTTTTTTCCTTTTTATGTTATAAGGCCAGAATAAGTTAGAGTAAATTGAAGAAAAGGAAAATGCTCCTTTGTTTCATATGAATGTGTTTTTGTTGTGAAATGCACTTATAAATTTGACTATTGGTATGGAGCATTTATCTCATTAACATTTTGAGAAGGATGCTATACATATATACATACATATATACATATATACATACATAAAATCTAATATTTTAGGTAAAACAAGGATCTGCATATTAAAGATCTCAGAATAGCAACATAAGTCATGTAAGCTACCAGCTACATCTCTTACCTTCTTTGCCCATTTAAAATCAAACAATGTACAAGGAAGGCCTTAAGCTATGGTCCAAATACATTGGCTAATTCATAGACCTGAAGAAATCCTTGGTTAAGTTTTCATGTCACTTCACCCTCAGAGTTAACATGATAGATAGCACACAAAAAGCGCAGAAGTATTACACATGGTTGAAGGGGAAAAAAGTTGGACTTAAAATATTTTTAAAATTTACTTGTATTTCAAGACATTTTTATAAAGTTGTTACTCCCTACTATCCAAACCATTTTGATTAAGCATCAGTTTTCCTTGTTCATGAATGCAGTGAGGTATATTTCCATGAAATATGCATAAATCTACAGTTAGTCTATAATTCTCTAACTAATCCTTCTCTCCAAATCGTACTTTTCAAATATGGTATTGCTATCTCTTAACGTTTGCTTCCAAGTAATCTTTTTACAAGATAGAATTTTGTTTTTGAGAGAAACAAAGTTTTGCTAAAATGTATTTCTGTAGGTTTCAATATCTAAACCCACAGAATCAAATGCTTCAACTAATATTGTATTATTTCTTCTGTAATACAAGAGCATCCCAGAATGTAAAAGCATCTGATTCCATAGAACTTTAAAAAAAATCCAACTGAACACAATAAAATGATGTTATTTCTCTCTCCTTCCAAATATCATTATAACCTTATTTCTGAAATATAAATGAAGAAAATAAATCATTTTAAAGCAAGATAGGTTTGCTGAGAATAGTTCCTGATAATTCAGAATAGCCTGAGCATTAAATCTCCCACTCCAGTGAAGGTTATTATTAAGGATCCAAAGGAATGAGAAAAATAAGGTAACAACTTTATCTTTGGTTCTGCAATCAGTACACCAGAGATCTAAATCTTTATAGAATATATCCGCAGTGTCCAAAAAGGGTTATATAAATTATTGTAAAATGGCTGCCACAGCATTCAGTTTGCCTTCTTCCACTGTTTACCCTGTGATACCGGTTTGTAAATAAAATAAAGCATCTCTTCTAATCTGAGGGTTATATAGCACCTGGGGATTATTGTGGCTACTCCAATCTTTGGCATCTGGACAGTCAATAATCCCAATACATTCTGATTTTTTGTTGTGACATTCGGATTAAATAAATCATGAAAGAAGATTTCTTCTTAACCTTGAATCTTAACTCAGACCTGAAAGGCAGCACAGCATGAAGTGAAAAATAACCTTGAGCAGCTCGGGGGGGGGGGGGATAACTCAGCAATAAGAACAGCATAGTTAATGGATTTTTGTCACAAAGCCACAAAGCAAAAATAACAACCCAATACCAATACATAGTCAACTGAAAAATAGTCAACTTAAAAAATAAAGGAATAGTGTTATAAATGGCACATTAAAGTGTCAGTGCTTTATCAGCAAAAGATCTTTCACCAGATCAAGTGTCACAGACTTTGATAACAGAGTGAATAGAAAAATGTATAGTTCAAAAATGATTCAGAAGCATTTTGAATTCCCAATAACTCTCTGCTATTCATTAAAGCAGCCCCACAATTTGTCCAGGGTTTTGTGCAAATGTGTGTGGGGGGGGGGAGGGGGGGAGAGGACACTTTTACTTTAAGATCATTAACTTTAATCAATACAAAGCAGCAACATCTATGGTTCTAGTAGTGAGGAAGTTTCTGAATTCTGTTAAACTATTATTCCGGTTGGATATTAACAAAAATAAGTAATAATGAAAATAATGACAATTATGAATTATTACTTGTTAATCATTAGTTTATTTTTATTGATTTTAACTGCTGTTATAGATTTTATGGACAAATAAGGAAGAAAAAATAAAACATAATGCAAAAGTTGCATAGATGGTAGTTGGTAACACATTAAGAGGGAGTGCAAGTGTCTTATCCATTTAAATCTTTAAGTGGTTAATAGAAAATAAGCTTCAGTTATTTATTTAAATAAATGTACAGTTTTAAAATGTAAAAAACAATTAACGATATTCAAGAAAGGCAAATGTGTTCAAGTAAGAGGAAAGGCATATGTATGAATACTATATGAATGTGTGTATGACTATATGTAAAGATATCCTATCTATATCAGTAAACATTGCCATGAATATCAGCAGATATTATCATGTCCGAGTCCTATTACCAAATTCTCTAATTCACACAGCCAATAGACTACTACTTTTAATGAACATTTATTCTGACAATTATTAATTTAATGACATTTTACAATACATCAATGCTATTTTATATTTTAGCAATTATTTGCATATTGTGCCTAATATCAATTTAAAAAGAATCAAAATATCATAGTTCCTTTCATAAGTGAGCTTGCCAAGTAGAGTAAGGAAATGTGATGCCCAATAATATATAATATACTTTAATTTAAAATTCTGGCCTACCTACCACCCCCCAAATTCTGCTGATCTCATTATACCTGACTGATTGCAGCTGGTTCTGTACAAAACATTTTCTAATTAATAAGTTGTGCTAAACACTACAATGGGAAACAAATATACGGCTTAAACAGGCAGTTTTTGACTGCTCTGGCATCTTAATGAAGTGAAGTGCCCCAAAGCAATAATATCCATCTCCAGAATAGCTTTAGCTGTAAGGCAGCTCAGGTTCAATTACTCATCTAAGCTGCTTAGTTCCTGACATAAGATACAATGCTCTTCTTTTGTCACTCCGCCAACTCATGTTTACTGAAATAATAGCTAAATGATATGTATAAATTTTTCCCTACAGATAGCACTTTGTACAAAGTTAGAACATAATCTAAAGCCAACTACTCAGAGGGACAGTTTGGAATGGATTTTATGCACTAAAATGATGTAAATGAAGGTCATTATTGCATATGATACCAAAATGAATGTATACCTTCTGTACTTTTGGAGATATGGTGATAATGATACCTACTCTTTTGGATATAATCTCACTAATGAGGCATTATGTTGAAAGACTGGGAGAAGGACATATAAAAGTAATAATGTCTTATGATAGTCGCATTTATAGAACGGCTTAGACACCTGAAGAGGCAGAAGTATTTTAAATTATTATAAAAGATTGGAAGTTAACATAATCCTTAATGTTCTTCCTTTTAGCACAATAGGAAAGCTACTTCTTGTTAACATAAATTCCATTCTTGAAGAAATGGTGGTTAGGAAGCACATCATATTTTCAGTATAGTTTTAGGGAAAAAATTAAAAAAGACAAGTGAAGCAATGGTATTTAATTATTTAGCTTAATTATGGAGCAATTAAGAAAAATATTGGCTGGTTTAGTCAAAGAAAACTCTCAACAAACATATACAAACAGATATATTCTAGAATATAACAAAATATTATGAATAAGACAATCCTTTCAACCAGTCACCGGTCAAAGATATTCTAAGAGCTGTATTAAGTTGACTGAAGTACTTTTTAAAAAAGCCCTGTTCAGAGTATTCCAAAAATGCATGCACTTGATAAGTCTGAGACATATTTTAAAATATAGGCAATATACATACAAGTGATGCGGTCACTTTGTATATACAAACTTTCTTCCATCTCATAAATTTCTTTCATTTCAATAGCCATTGGTTGCTGCTTTACCATAGTCTAAATTTTCCTTCAGGAGACTGATTTTAAACTAATTTCTGAGAAAATTTGAATTTTGAATAAATACATTGCATATGGGGATTTATTAGGATTAATTTTATATTTTAAGAAATTTGCCCCAGATCAAACAATGTTGAAATCTAATAGAATTCCCTTGTCCTTTTACCATATGATTCTTCTGTATTCATCAGTCCTATCAAGCTTGGAGTTATATGATGGATTGAAAATGATTTACAAGACATGCTTTGCAATAACTTTTTGGACTGTGGTTCTAAGAAAATAATCAAAACCTTTCAATTGAAAGTCAAAGTTATAATGTTGGCCATGCAGTGTTGGGCTTTATTCCTGATTTCTAAAATCTGTTAATGAAGTGCAAAGGATGTCCTCTTAGCAACACTCATAAGAAGTAGATCTCATGGACAATTCAGTTGTGTATGACTTCTGAGTGTAGGCATTGCGAAAATTCAGAACAATGCAGATAACCAGATACCTCCTCTTCCTGATGCTCTTGAGACTATAATTCTGTAAATACATTTCCACTGCCCTACTGTTGGGCTTGATAGATCTAAAACATATGGAGAGAAACAAATTCCCACCCTTTTTTATGAGAAAAAAGAAGAAGTGCAAAGCAGTACTTTTTAATGGGAGATTTCTAAACCAAATTGTAAACCATGATTTAGAACACATGAAGGCATACTTCAGCAGCAGAACAAATGCATTCCATTCAAACAGTTGTCTCTGAAACCACGAAGAGCTGCTGCACACCATTTTAAACAATACTGAGTTAGATGAAACTATAATAGAATACACAAATGCTGTATCTGACTGAGTTCCAAAAAGCCATTACTCAAAAATTGTTCCAAAAGACTTTCCACTTAGTTCAGGTTATGACCAAAGATAAATGAAAAAGAAAGTACTTTTGGATTTTCACATTCACTCCTTTATCTTCTCTGTGTTATGAAAAGTAGGACCATTTCAGGGTTGAAAATAATAAAAAAAGAGATCACCAGCTTCTAACCTTGCTTTTTTAATGGACAAAAGAGAAAAGAAGTGACTTTTCCCTATCTTTCCAAAGTTCCATGAAGCGTTGATGCCCTATCTGAAAAGATGCAAGTATTTAAATGGCTTTGGCAATACAGATAAAATTCCAGGTAAAAAGCATTGAATAAAATGTATAAATTGAATAGAGTTTGGAATATGTAAGGAACACCTAGGGAGAGGATTACTTCTGCTTCAACAGACTGAAGATTTATCATTGCAAAACGAATACTGGATTTTAATGTTAAATTTTTAAACCAAGAATTGTTAAGCAAGTTTTGAAATCCACAGAATGTATAAGACTGAAATCAGCAACTTGCATTTTGCTGATTGTTGTTGTTATTAGAATTCTCATAAACTTCAGCCAATATGACTAATGATTAGGACCATCTGGAAGAACTTTGGAATATTTTTTTCTCTATTTTCAGCTTTACTTCTAAATGGAAAACAGTAAAATAGTTCACTGAATATTTACATTTACATCTTATAAAACCTTGAAGACACAATTTTTTTTTGTATGTTTGGTTCTTATAAAATAGAATTTACTTGTTGCTGCAGCAGATTTTTTTTTACAGAATATAAGTTTTTGTAAAAACTTTTATTGCATCTTCTGAGATCAAGTAAAAATAAAAAATAATTCCAATTATTTGGGAAGGTTGTGTGTACAAGTTGTGACTTGTTTGCTCATGGGTTGAAATGATTACAGCAACCTTGGTTGCTTAAAAGGGAAATTATAAAAAGTGGAATAATCTATAACTCAGAAACAGTCTGAACCTGAGCGGCAAGCTTCAACTTGTAACTATATTTATCAGATGTCATCTGAATTTCACTGTCACATATTTTGCTCATAACTACCGTATTTTTCAGAGTATAAGACGCACCGGAGTATAAGATGCACCTTAGTTTTTGGGGAGGAAAATAAGGGGGGGAGGAATTCTGCCTACCAGGTATTCATCTGGCTAGCCCTTAGCCTGGTCAGCTTCAGCACATTCGTGCGCTCGCTGATTTTGAGGTTGGGGGATGGTGGGGGATAAGCTTCAGCACATTCGTTCGCTCACTGGTTTTGAGGTTGGGGATGGTGGGGGATAAGCTTCAGCACGAAAGGAGGCAAAGCACGGAAGGGGTAAGAGAAGGCAGCAGCTGTTCTGGGTAGCCATTTTGGGCACCGCGCGTCAAGCGTTTGGAGGCTGAAAACACAACGCGCGGAGCCCAAAAACACAAGCCATTTTCAGTGGCAATCTCTGCAGCCAGGAAGAGGATGCTCAGAGGCCGAAGGGTAGGGGCCGGCGAGTGGGCGGGGCTACATTCAGAGTATAAGGCGCACCCAAATTTTCAGCTTCCTTTAGGAGGGAAAAAAGTGCGTCTTATACTCTGAAAAATACGGTAATTTTCGAACAGGAAAACATATACAGAGTTTTACAAACAGAAAAGATTCTTTTTCATTCTATAAGACATTTCAAAGCTCAAGAAAGTTCACAGAACGAATTTATCTATTATTTTTATTTATTTTATTTATCTATTATTTATCTTATTTATTAATACAGTGGGGGTTCAAGCAAAAGAAGTTAACTATTCATAATCAGAGCAAGAAACATTTATTTTGCTCTGAACAGGGTTCATTACATCATTATGAAGCCCAGTTGGATGTTGCATGCCATTGCCAGGTGTACTTACAAGGTCTTTATTTGACTGGAGTCAAATATAAAAAGTTTTGCTTAGTGTATTAAAAAGGTTTGTTAATTTCCATTCTGTAATTCTGCATTTCCAAAATATAGGAAATTTAAATGATCAATACAGCCCTGTTGAAGTCCTATAAAAATATGTCAACTACATGCAACCAATAAGGCTCCCAAAATGGATAATAATCCTAATTGTGACTATGAGTATGTGAGTGAGTGACCATAAGCCAAACTTGGGAACATGTCTGTAACACAGAGGTGGGTTCCTCCCGGTTCGCACTGGTTCTATAGAACCGGTAGTAAACTGGTGGTGAC
This sequence comes from Thermophis baileyi, assembly GCA_003457575.1. Taxonomy (NCBI): domain Eukaryota; kingdom Metazoa; phylum Chordata; class Lepidosauria; order Squamata; family Dipsadidae; genus Thermophis; species Thermophis baileyi. Next base: position 264,799 of record QLTV01002173.1, read on the forward strand.
GTCACAGAGCCAGTTCTGTTGGTGCCGGTCCGTGGACACCGCCATATTTTTTTAGAATTTTTTTTTGGGGGGGGAATATATTTTTTTGGAATTTTTTGCTGTTTTTTGCTTCTGCGCATGCACAGAAGCTGAGTTTTCGGCACTGCGCATGTGCCGCCATCTTGTTTTTGACTTTTTTTGGAATTTTTTGCTTGTTTTCAAGTTTTTGGCACTGCGCATGTGCGGCCGCACGGCGCGCAATGCGCACGCAGCCACGCGGCGCGGGAGGAAGCGAACCAGCGGCGAGGTAAGTTAGAACCCACCCCTGGTGTAACACTAGATTATTCTCCAGTAGACGATGGAAAGTCAATGTATGAGTATGAGGAAACTGTTTGGAACAAAGTTAAAAGCACTGTGTTTTAGATAGCAATAAAATTATGCTGAGTTACATTGCTGAAAAGTTAGAAAAAGAATGCTTGCTTAGTTTGTTTGTTATATTTATATCCCTCCTTTTGTTTAAGACTTTATTTTAATTCATAGAATCTACTTTCTTCTTTTTTATGCTATGACATTAATGAAAGTTGTCCTGAGAAACAGGATTTCCCTGGGAGCTTCAATGCTGAGGGATAATCTTGCAAAAGAGAATTTTTTGGAATATTTTTTTTAAAGTCACTTACAGTTTAAGGCAGTTGCTAAAGATCCCATTAGTGATATAATAAAGAGTGCAATTGAAATAAATACCAAGAAAGTTGGTATCAACTGAAAGAAATGATGAAAAGAATTGATAAATGATATATGACTGTGAAAAAATGTAAGTTTGCAGTTGTAGATGGCATAACTTGAGAAATGTTAAAAATATGGATAACATTTGCTTCTACTTGTTTAAGTTATGTGCATATTTGTTTTTAAGGAGTAAAATCAAATGTATGAAGCAGCATATGAAAGTCCAGGATAGAAAGAGATGAAACAAGATAATGAATGATGTTGGTGTAAAATAGATTTACTGAATATATAATTTTAATTATCAGATATTAAAAACATATGCCACCCAATTCTTTTCTATTTCTTATTTCAAGTTTTAAATTTTTTTTTGGTTTAATATTTCTTACTCCTTTCCTGGTCTCTGATGTTATGGATAAAAAATATCGGTTAGGGTTGTACATTGGAAATATAGAACCAAAAATGAAAAAGAAAAGCATATTTCTGCTTAGAATGTTTATTTCTGTCAGAGAAGCCAGCAGATAAATCTTCAGCTATAAAACAAGGAATTAAAAAACATCCAACAACATTTATCTTTCAGACAATGCATGCTTTGCGTACAAATATTTTGACATTCTAGCTACAGTTTAAGATTCAGTCGATATTGACAGAGCTCAACATTTACTGAAGCATGGTGATTTTAATTAGTTGCTGGCTTAGAATACAAATAATCACACTAAACCTGGCCAGCATATTAGACATGTTTGGATTTTGGTATAACAAAAGATTAACATTCAAATTATTTTTTTTTAACTTCAAGTTTTGTTTTTTTTTACAAACATATCAATGCGTGAACAGTGTGGCACCTGAGTGTCATACATTTTGATACAAATAAAATAGTATTAATCATATTTGTTTTATTTAACAAGCTTATATAATTCTAGTAATAATATACATATTTTTATTAAATTATAATCTTTCATTATTTAGTTATTCAATATTTTAGAAAGCTTATATAATTCTAATAATAATACTAACATTTATGTTAAATTAAAATCTTCCATTATTTGCTTGTTTAACTTATAATCCTTCATTATTTAGTTATTCAATATTTCAAATATGTTATTTTTATGTCAATCACCATATTCTGCATGTCATACATTTTAATACAAATAAAATATTTTAATCATATTTGTTACATTTAACAAACATACACATATTCATCTTGAATTATAATCTTTCATTATTTATTTAATCAATAGTTCAAGATATTATTTTTATGCCAGTCACCATATTATTTAAGTATACTTAGTAATACTGTAATTCAAATTCTAATTTTCCCTCTTATTATTACTTCTCCTTATTATATAAGAATGTGTATTCTCATCCCTATTCTAACTTTGATTATGCCACTATTGCATTTAAACATATTCCCTTTCTAATCATCATCTTTTATCTGCTTTAAAGCTTTAATTGTTCGTTTCTTAGCTTGCCTCCCGTATTCCTCTCTTGGATCTTTATTTCTGTCTGCTTCCACATCTCGGCTACTCATTTTAAACATTTCTCCCTCCTCTACCCTTCTCCGTTGTCTAGTTCCCAAAATATCTACTCTTGCCCTATCTCTCTCCCATAAGAATCTTCCTGGGTCTCCTTTTTTAATTCCCTTGGAATACTCTCCCCTTGGCTTATGTCATCAATCCTTATTATTTTTGTTATTACCTCCTTCTTATCATCTTGTTTCATTTGTTTTGTCTGTTCCATTTTTTCATCTACTCTTTCAGTTGGCTCCTCCTCTTCCTGGGCGTCTTGCTCACTCATTGTCCTTTGTGTTATATTTCCCAGCATTCCATCCATGCTCTCTATTCGATTCATAATTTCCTTAAAATGTCTTATCAGTGTCTCCCTTGTACTTTGAATTGCTGATGCCATCTCTTCCCAAATTCCACTCCTTTCTCCTTGATGAGGCATCTTGTTAAGTTTTATTGTATCCCTCTTTTGTCCAATAATCCAAAGACCATATATTCAAACCTATAATCACTTCTCAAAAAATTCAATATTCTTAGTTCTTTGTATCCCAAAGTTGATCAACCTGTTTCTTTGGATAGTCCCATAAGTATTCCAGAACCTCCTTAGGTCCCTTTATAAATTCAGTCTTGTACTGTAATCTTCAGCGGTAATTTTAATGGTAATGTCTTTCTTGTTATCACATTTAAACCCCCAGTAATCAAATATTTTCAAGATTTTGGGAGTATGTTATTCTTCCCTTCATCAGCAGGTGGCACTCTTAGATTAGATTTCAATATTAATCAGTTTTTCCATTTCCCACAATGTAAAAATAACATTTTTAAAGTAGATAATTCCAGCATTTCAAAATGCCTATCCTAAGCAGTGCCTATCCAATTTGAAAGTCCAATTTTCTGTATTTTAATGATTTTTCTGCCTTTTTCCCTTTAATTCTTTTCCTTCAGTTTCAATCTTAAAGTTTTTTCTAAGTGCTCGGTCACTGCTACTTTTAAAAATAGTTGTGAGCCTCTCTTTTCCTGGATATTCTTTTGGGGTTAAAATTTGAATAAAAAGAATTCTTCTCACCCAGTTCACACACTGTTCACCAAAGTCCACACCTGCACTGTGCTTAGATGGTCATCAGCTGTCCCAGCTTTGTGGCAGCCATCTTAGACTGCCTCTTCTCCTCATCGTGGCATAGAGGGAAAAAAGCCCCGGGGTTCAGTAGGAGAGTTGTGATGTCTCCTGCGACCTCTCAGAGCGCCCCTCCTTACCTTCGCCACCCCTACAAGGCAGCTTTGGCTCCTTTTGGAGCCCACAAACAGGGAGAAGCCAGCACAGGAATGGAGAGATCCATTCTCTGTAACTGGTAATGCTGCGAAGCTCCACCACTTCTTCGGGTTTAGTATTGTTAATATGCTGATGATCTCTACTATGCCAGGCATGTGATGCTGTTCAAGTGCCTGCTCAGTAGACTGTAAGGGCATTCAAATTATTATGCCTGTTGTGTTCATACCAAAGACATCATGATAACAATGGAATTAATATCCTTCTAAAAAAGAAGGGTGAAAAGAAAACGTTAATTATTTCATTACTTACATACTATTTTTTTATATTGTGGCAACCAAAACTGGATGCAGTATTCCAAGTGTGCTCTTACCAAGGCATTATAAAGTGGTATTAACACTTCACGTGATCTTGATTCCATCTCTCTGTTAATGCAGCCTAGGGCTGTGTTGGCTTTTTTGGCTGCTGCAGCACACTGCTGGCTCATATTTAAGTGATTGACACTAGGACTCCAAGATCCCTCTTACAGTTCCTATTATTCAGCCAGATGTCACATATTCTATACCTGTGCTTTTGGTTTATAAATTACAGGGCTTTTTACTATGTATACCAGGGGTATCAAACTCAAGGCCGGGGGGCTGGATCCGGCCTGTGGGGTGCTTAGATCTGGCCTGTGGGGCCGCCCTGGAAACAGTGAAGAACCGGCTGCAGGGCCTCTGCCAGTGAAAACAGAGCTCGGGAGGACTGCGTGCGGCTCTCCTGAGTTCTGTTTTCACTGGCAGAGGGTTGCAAGAGGCCATCGCAGCTGAAAACAGAGCTCAGGAGCCCGTTTTCACGGGCATACTACTCGGGCCACTACAGGCACCCTGACGAGTGACCTTGAGCTGGCCACAGCCAGCCTGGTCACGTCCACCCTGGCCCCCCAAGGTCAAACACAACCCTGATGTGGCCCTCAATGAAATCGAGTTTGATACCCCTGATGTATACTATATCGCATTTTGCATTATATACTTTCAGTCTAGGTCTGAATAATAATAAGTGCCTTAGGTGCAATTCCAACATATCTGGTACTCCATTTGGTACTTCAATGTTGATCGGCATTGACAAAATCACCATTAATCAATTGCACCAACTGCAATGATATCTTTAATATTATTAAACAACTGCAATGATACCTTTAATATTATTAAACAACTGCCTATCGTAGGTCCTTGAGAAGGACTCAAAAGGACTCAAAAGACAGACAAAAATGTCTAATTCAATTTAAATATCCAGTTGAAAATGGAATCAAACACAATAATTTCAATAAAATATCTCTATTTTTTCTCTTCCTCTTCAAGATGGAGCCTCAATTAAAAATAATAGCTAGATAGTTTTAATGCACTAGAAATTTCACCGTACTTAGAAAATAATCACTAAATATATACAGAACTTAGTCTGTTTGGTTCAGTGATCATATATTTGACATTTATGTATGACTGGCAAACACTGTAATTTATCATTTTTTGGCACCTGATAATCAACATTCTGTGAATATTTCTTCATTTCAATAGATGTTACATAGAAGACCACTAAATCATTTACATTTAGAAATGTGAGGTACAACCTATTAGATGGATGGAAATCCAAGTTGGAAACCTTTTAGTGTTGGTAGTTAATATGAAAGTTATACAATAAGGGGATTTATGAAGGGGAGCAGAATATGTAAGGTATTATATTTCTTATTTGGGGTGACCTACAGGTGGCATAGGCTGAAAGAAAATTGATATATGACACAATTAGAAGAGATAACCAAACAGCACATAGAGATGAAGCCAGAAATATTTTTATTAGGAATACTTCCAGAGATGTATGAGAAAAAAATACAATATTTAATTATACATATCATAACAGCGGCAAAGATAATATACGCACAAAATTGGAAAAGTAATAATATACCAACGGAAGAAAATTTGATCAGAAAAGTTTTGGAGTGTGCAGAGATGGACAAACTTACAAAGGAAATACAAGAAAAGGAGGAAACAGAATATTATAAAGTATGGGAGAAATGGTATGAATGGTTAGAGAAGAGGGATAAAGGGTAAGGAAAAAGTAAAGGAAGAAGACATAGGAGTTGAAAGGTAGCAACAAACAAATGGAAATGGAATGGACACAGAATGTATGATCGAAATTGAGTACATCAAATTTAGTAAATCAATATTAGAATCTTATGTATAAACAGTAAATTGAAGTAAGAGGTAATGATACGGATGTGTAGAAATGTTTACTGATGTGAAAATGTTGAAAAGAAGAAAATTGTAAAAATGTCTTTTTTGTTTTTTAAAAAAACTGTTTAATAAAAATTATTTAAAAAAAAATTGATATATGATGTACCTGATTTTTTTTTATGTGGTGGAGATGCTTAAATACTATTGACCTTAAGGCAGGGACAGGAACTCTGTGACAGTCCATAAATTGACGCATCTCAGTATTGGCCAGGCTGCCTGGAGCTACCAGAACAATATTTGAAAATCCACAGGTGTACCCACTCCTACTATAAGGGCAAAACATCTTACATTTGTTCACTCATGTCAGTCAAGGTTATTCTGCTAGTGCTCAAGCATAAAACAGGGAAATATAATACAACAAATCTCTTCTTTTGAAAAGGTGACCCTGTGAATATAACTTGGCTTCCATAATTGCTTCTCTGGGTGCTAAACAAAAATTGCAGTAAATGAGCACATCCCTATAGAATGTGCTGTTGGTAAAGTAATGCACAACATGAGATCTGAATGTAATTACAGATGCCCTTATTACATGTATGCTGACAATAACTGTGAATAATAATGAGTATGTGTGACAGCATAGTTGCTATCTCTGGTAGTTAAAAAGAGTGATTGCTGAATTGATCCCCTTTATTTTGAAAGTGTAACAATTATTTTTTTTAAAAAAAACCCTATACATTTTAAGGAGAAATCCAATAGCATATCTGCTTAGCCTAAATGCTTGTAGATTTCTGTGCTTGCTAGATTACATGCTCTTTTTCATGCAAAGTTGTCTTCTACTTGGGGATTGGCTAGCCTTCATCCCAAATTGAGTATTTCCTAAATAGCTTTCTATAATGCTATTATAGAATCCTTTGTATGCCAATATAATTAACTGTGGCATAAGGATGCTTGATTTTGACTAGGTTTTAGCTCTGGCAGAATGGAAAAGAGCAAGGGAGAATGGCTGTGCCTTGGCCTGCAGCATCATGGAAATGGGATTAAAAGTGGGTTTATCAGCTTTTCCAGTGACATTGTAAATACTTAAAGAAATAGCCATTATTTTATTGAGATAATGAGAAAAATAAAACTGGATTCTAAAATATGCGTGGTTTTTTTGGTTACTGCTCTTATTCAAATGGAAAACATAATACAAAGTCCATTAGTAGATTCATGTACATAGACGTTAAACCAAATATTGTTCAAGTGTTTGTATCACAGCTTAAACACTAGTGACTATTATCTCCTGAGGACTTAACTGGAAAGTGTCAAAAGCAAATCACCCTCTCCTGCCCAGAATGTTTTATAATACACCTAATATGCATTTGATGTAATATTGGATTAAAATTATAACCCTCATCACCAGCATCCCATGTGTTAGAACGACTGTAAAGAGCAATAGAAATTTTTGGCCAATCATGGTATGAGCTGAAAATATGGGCCAGTCTTATCACCAGTAGTACAGTCCCCAAATCGGCTCACTACAAAATTCAGTTATGAGAACTTCTCATCATCATGGAAGTTTTAATTTGAGATTCTTAGAAGTTGTTGGGCTCTTTGTGTGTCATTTTGTATAAGATGGATGATGACATAAATTTAATAAATAAACTAAAATATTTATGGATTCTATTAAGGCAAAACATTATCAATGGAGGGTAAAATTCTTTCCCAGTCTTCACAACCAGGAATTAATTTCTGGTTATAATAATATGATAGCTTTAATAAGAAAATTGTAGAAACAGTAGTAGGAGAAACTGGCAATCAAATGGCAGATTCAACATGCAGTCTTTCTTTCCTAATTCTACAAGACCAGAAAAGGAAAAGGTTTCCTGTTCCAGAAAACCCACATTTCAATCTCCGAGTGTTCGGTCAGACTGTTCAATCCAACAAAGTGGTTTCTCATGTATTCAAGAGATAATCTATGTTATGGAAACAACACTTTCTAACTTCCTTCTTCTAACTTGGCCTGTGTAATGGAGCAAACAAAGTCATACTAACTCAGAATCCTAGGACTTTTGGTCTTTATAATCAATACATTGTTGATATTGCTGAAAACATTTGTCTATAGTTAGGATAAAATTCTACCAAATTCTTAGAGAATTGAAATATAATATTAATTCCACCTTATATGGTATTTTAGAGAGTTTGAGTGAAATATTAGACAAGCTGCTAAAAAATGATGGACCAACTTTTTTAACACAAGAATGCTTCTTTCTGCATTCAAACCAATCCCTTTTTATTTGGAAAGCAAGAATTATAGCCCTTGCATGGCAAATGGCAAATTCAAGATGTATTAGAGAATGTGGAAAGCATTAACTCAGTTAAAAGGTATTCCTTCATTTACAAAAGAGCAAAAGAGCTGCTTTAATTAGCCCTCAACAAATTAGAGCATACAAAACACACAGAAACATTCCAGATGACATAACATGGAACAGGGTACTCTGCAAGTGGAGCGCAAACCTTATCTTGAGGTCACTTTGGCAATGGGTGGAGAAGCAATGGAGTAAAGATATCATTGGTTGTGCCCTCCAGAAATGACTTTTGGCCCATTCTAGTGATTAGGTACTCAGGGAACATGGATAAGACCTAAGTGTCAACTCGCGAAGCTTTCCTGACCTGCTCCCGAGTTTCCATAGGCAGGGGGATGGGAATCACGCCTCGCAGCTGCACGAAGGAATTCACACCTCAGTCAAAACAAGACACAGCCTAGCCGGCCTGTCAAGGCCATCTCCACGGAGACCCGCAACGGCTGGAGGGAGTGACTTCTACGACCTGTGAAATTGCTTCATTGGGGAATGTGACTGGTGACACACTCTGGGGACAGGGGAAAACAGGGTCAGAGACAAGGTGCGAATTGGGTGAAGCCAGAGCTGGCTTCACCTAGGTCGTGCTGACATGGCACTCCTAATAAACAACTGGATTTTTCTTGCTAAATGGCTTGAGACTCTTAATTTTATTAGGGCATTGGTCAGAAGCCTGACACTAAGATACATACATCTAAGAAAATCAAATGAAAATAAATAAAAAATTAGAATACATTTGAAAGCTGCTGAAAGTGTAGATGGACCCTTCAAGGATTATTCCTTAAACTTGTGGGTATTAAAAATATCTTTGAAAATGGTATCTGTGATTTTCATAAGTAGATCTCGAGAACATTTGAATAATTATTGGACTTTAATCTCTCACAGGGTTTTAAATATTCATTTTGTAATAAATAATGATGCATTGATTGCCAGCCCAATTTACAAAGATTATATACTATAGTAGAATGTTAGCCAGCATTATTTTGTTGGAAAGAATATGCATGCCATTTAAATATGGTTCCATCTCAGCCCATTTAAGTATGGCAAAGTACCAACTACAGCAATGTTCATTTATTTTGAAGATGTAAAAATAATTAGAATTGGAATGAGACCACATTCAGCCTATTTAATGAATGCCTTTTCCTCAGCAAACAGTATTGACTGACTGACTGACTGACTGACTGACTGACTACTTATAATTACGGTCACTGAGTTTTTTATGGGTTCCCTAAACAAATGCTGGATTATTGTCTTTGTATCAAGTCTACTTCACATCCTCAACCTGGGCACTTTCCAAATATGTGGACTCAGGGGTGGGTTCCTCCCAGTTCGGACCAGTCCTCCCGAACCGGTAGTGGCCCGCTGGTGATGTCACGATGATGTCACCGAGCCGGATCGGTCGGTGCCGGTCCATAGACGCCGCCATCTTTTTTTTTGAATTCTTTGAATTTTTTTTATTTTTCCCCGGGTTTTTCTTCTGCGCATGCGCATGCGAGGTCCACCCTCCTGGAGCGCTGCTGCTGCCGCTCTGGAACTTTCCTTCAGCCACCACTGCAGCTAGAGCTCCCATCAGGGTCGAAGGTAGGCAAGAATGTCGGGGCCGCCCGGCCGTGGGGAAGGGAGCTAGCAGCCCTCGCATTGATGGGAGATGCAGCTGCTACACTGGGGCCGAGAGGGGCGGTGGTGGGGCATCCTGGAACTCCCGGGGAGTTTCCCTGCACGGGTTTGGGCGGGGGGGGGTTGAAAAGCGCGCTCCAGGTGGCTCGCGTTCCCCCTGCCGGCAAAAACCGTGCAGGAAAAAACTCCGGAGTTTGGAGCATCCTGGAACTCCCGGGGGGTTTCCCTGCATGGGTTTGGGCGGCGGGGGGTTTTGAAAAGCGAGCTCCAGGCGGCTCGCTTTCCCCCCACCCACCCCCACCGGCAAAAGCCACGCAGGAAAAAACTCCGGAGTTTGGGGCATCCTGGAACTCCCAGGGCCCCGAGGTCCGCTTCCTGGAGTGCTGCTGCCAACGCTCTGGAATGTTCCTTCTGCCACCGCTACGGCTGGAGCTCCCATCAGGATCGAAGGCAGGCAAGCATGTCGAGTTTGCCCTGCACGGGTTTGAGCGGGGGCGGGGTTTGAAAAGCGAGCTCCAGGCAGTGGCGGGCAATGGTCCAAGAGGCCAGGCAGTGCCATCTGCCACTGCCTGGAGCTTGCTTTTCACCCCCCGCCAGCAAAAGCGGCAGTGGCAGCCCATGATGGGAGAAGCGCCGCTTCTGGGCAGGCCCGGCCAGTGGGTGGGTGGGTGGGCGGCCCTTGGGGGAGACGCAGCTGCTGCACTGGGGCTAAGAGGGGTGGCGGCAGGAGAAGGAAGAAAGTGAAACACGACTGTGGTGCTCCAGGAGGGCGGGCGGTGAGGGTCCTTCACAGCCCTGAGCTGCCTCTGTCAGGGAGAGGGCCAAGCCTGCACTTGGAAGCAGCTGCCCCTCTTGCTGCCCTCCCTCCCTGCCTGGCAGGAGGAGGAGGCAGGTGAGGTGGGAGGCAGAGAGGCGTGCGGGGCTCGGCTCAGCCACAGAGCATGTGGGGCACCCGCCCCGGCTCTCGGGCTGCTTCCCGCTGCTGCGCAAAGTTTGATGTGCCAGGCCGGTGAAGGAAGAGGCTCCCGGCGGGCGCCGAGGCAGTGGCGGGTTACCTGTTGAGGCTCAGGGCCACGGCCCTTCCTGCCCGCCTGCCTCCCTTCTGGCTTGGTGCGCTGAGGCTCAAAGCCTCAACAGTAAACCGCCGCCGCCGCCTCACGGTGCAGTTCCGGGATAGCAGAGAGCTTCCTTGGCCTCTCCCAAGCAATCTGTGCCGCCTACGCCGCTGGCTCTCCACCCTCCCCAAACTGCGCCACACTGGAAAACTCCCCCGCGCACCTGGAGAGCCCAGGCAAACTTTGCCCCCACCGCCGCTGCTGCTGCCGGGCACCTCCGCGCAGCAGAACTACAAAAAGAGAGAAAGAGAAAGAGGAAGAAAGGAAGTTGTGTGTGTGTGAGAGAGAGAAAGAGAGAGAGGAAGAGAGGAAGAGAAAGAGTAAGAAAGGAAGAGAGAGAGAGTGTGTGTGTGTGTGTGAGAGAGAGAGAGAGAGAGAGAGAGGAAGAAAGAGGAAGAGTGTATGTGTGTGTGAGAGAGAGAGAGAGAGAAAGAAAGAAAGGAAGAGGAAGTGTGTGTGAGAGAGAGAGAGAAAGAGAGAGAAAAGAAGAGAAAGAGGAAGAAAGGAAGAAAAAAGAAAAAGAAAAAGAAAAAGAGGAAGTAAAAGAAAAAGAAAAAGAAAAAGACAACAGAAAATAAGAA
>QLTV01002173.1:295249-321260 GCA_003457575.1 Thermophis baileyi
ACAACTTTAACCTTAGACTGTCCACCGTCGACCTCACCCCATTCCTAAGAGGTCTGTAAGGGGCGTGCATAAGCGCACCAGCGTGCCTACCGTCCCTGTCCTAATGTACCCATATACTCGTTAAATTTCTTGTACTCATAACCATGCTTGTACTTATATATTCACAAACATGTTTATACTCTGTTTATACTTTGTTCGTAATCATATATATGCTTGACAAATAAATAAATAAAATAAATAAATAAATAAAATATTCTAAATTCTGAAGTTTCTAAAGTCTGAATTAGCCTTATAAGCATTGCAGGCTCCATCCATTAGACTATGACAAATTGTGCATCTTTCCTGAGTAATTCTTTCACTGATGCATCAAGTGCATCAATTCCTGTAGCTATTTTTTTCTTCTTCTTTGTTGGTTGGACAGTTGAGTCACCTTGCTCCTTTACTTTGCTGGCAGGCAAGAGGGCCGAATAATCAGGCTGCTTTTCTTCTGTCAAGTGTTTTTCTTCAGATGAATAGATTCCTCATCTTCTAGATGGAGACATTCGGGAAATTGGCTAGAAGGGATTTGAACATTTTAGAATGTTTTCAAATCAAAGAGCAGGATTAAATAAGTTTAGGAAGCAATTATATCTTTGTATTTCTAATAGCATCTATATAACACATGCTAACAACAACCCAGAATAATTTGTTAATAGAATGACAACAGAAAAATATAAACAAACTTCTCTTCTAAAATAAATTACCTGGCATACAAAATAACTTTAATTGAGGTAATAAAAGCCACAATTACCTAAGCAACATGCTGGGCAACTATCAAACAGTTTTTAATTGGTGCTTTACAGTTTGATGTGATTTTCTTTATGTAGTTTTATTTCGTAATTGATTTTGCTGGACACATTTGCTGGATTATATGGAACCTGGTCTTAGGTTTTTAAAGTGTCTTATTTTAGCAAAATCTGAACTAAATTATATTCTATGCTTTTCAGCAGATTTAGGTTTCAATGTATCAATTCCCATCCTCTTGAAATAATAGCTTTTATGAGCAAGAAAATATTCACAAGATGAATGAGTTTTGCAAACATTTTTTTCCAAAGCAGGTAATCCATACTTTCAGCCTCTACAATACAGAATATAATATGAAATAACTTTCAGGATTGTTGGAAAGATTACAACTAGATAATGCATGTAAAATGCTTTGAACATTTGAAACATCTCTGCAAGTGATATAATTGCTGCTGCCACTGTAATCTTTTTAAAAATGAAGGATGCTTCCTCATAAAATAGGCTTCTGTAAAATACAGCTTGAGTTTGATAAAGAAATATCTTGTTTCATTTCCCCAATGAAAAATCAAATATCCACCTTCAATATTACAATCAAAATGAATAATAGTTTAACAAATCAGGGATCTTTAAAAAATAATTCCACAGTCTAATGTTACTTTTATCAAATGTAAGTGTCATAATGTTGGGGTACTGTGCACTAAATTTAGAAAATTTAGATTATTTGTAAATCTAATTTTTTCTCTTCCTGTTAAGCAAAAAATATCAATTTGTGTGTTAATAATTATACCTTTTAATTGCCAGAAATGATATCAAATATGGTGACGAGAATACAGTTGATTGAAATGCAACTCCTTTTTATATAACTTTTAGCTCTGTCCTAAAATATCAGAGAAGGCCTAACAAAGCTTCAAATAATGTATAGTAGATCAATTGTAGAAATCATGGTTTGCAAGACCAAAAAATGTGACCTCTGAAATAAGCCTTTGTGTCTCATAACCTAATTCTAATTCAATATCTGAAAGCAAGAATTATTTATCAGGAGTCAGGACAGGGGTGGGTTCCAACTTACCTCGCTGCTGGTTCGCTCCCTCCCATGCCGCGTGGGCGCACCTCATGGGCGTGCGCGCTTCACGCACGCGCGCATGCGCAGTAACAAAAAATCCCCCCCCAAAAAAAGCCGAAAAAAGATGGCGACCGCATGCACAGTGCCAGAATTCGGCTTCTGTGCATGCTCAGAAGGAAAAAATAAAAAAAAAATTCAAAAAAAAAATAATAAAAAAAAGATGGCGGCCCCCATGGACCGACACCAACCGATCCGGTTTGGTGACATCATCGTGACATCACCAGCGGGCCGCTACCAGTTCAGACGAACCGATCCGAACCGGGAGGAACCCATCCCTGAGTCAGGACCTAGTGTTTGCCACAGAAGACTCGCCCTCTTTATATTAGGGGATGCATTAAGATGATATCAGAACTCTTAGCCAGAACAGAATCTGTCTTGTGGTCAATGACAGTCCATAAAACACTTGTATACATAACATTAATATTTATTAGCCATATTTCTTAATCAGCTGAGGTGAGCTATGTGATTACCCATCTTTCTTTCTCTCCTGTAATACCATATTCCTGGAATACATTGCTCTTCTGGAAAAAAAGGTGTGTATATAATTAATGTTAAATCTCTGTTTAAATTAATTTATTTTTCAGGAATTTATTCTTGTTGATTTGTATCAATAACAAAACACAGTCCCTTTTTCCTATAGATACTAAACAAGTTGCCATTCTTTATTGCTTTGGAATTTGTTTCCAATCCATGTTTTACAAGAAATAATCTGTGCAGGAGAGAAGAGAAAGAAAATAGCAAAGGAAAGGAAGAACAAAGTTCATACGAAGACAGTGCCTGTGGCTGAGATGTAAGTACCTGTAGAAGCTAGTACACAATATATAAACTTAATGATATCATATGACTCTTTTGAAGGCTGAGTCACCAGGCCAAAAAATAAAAAATAAAAGCACTGCATTTGTTTTATAGGATTATTATTGCTGCTATAGCTAATGCCTTTAAAGCTTTTATAGTTTTTCCAAGAAGAAATCACTACTTGTTCTATTCCTTTGGAATTGTACGTAGATGGCACACTGGAAATATTCATAAACCCTTTTTTTCCAATATAAGGGAGAATCAAACTACAACTCTTGACTAGTTTATGTTTAGCCACAATAATTTTAATATCTTTGGGCTTCTGGTATGAGTACACACAGGACTTAGATAGACACTGTATTTGAAGATGACCACAGTAAAATAGTTCATCATTTGGAATATTTAAGGGCAAACCCATATTTCTACTGACCCATGACCAGTCAATTCTGATTTTTTTTGTTGTTGTTGTTCTTAGAGAAAGGTTGATACAGCTTCAAAATAAGGAATCAGCCTATGTGTTTTACTGTGGAAATTTTTAAAAGAAGCTTGTAAGTTTAATATGCATAATACAAATGAAAACTGTAATCCTTTTTATAACTAGTTTTGTAAGCGATAAGTCCAGTCCATACAAATCTATGATAGCTATCCTACTTGCCAAGCCAAAGGGATTTGTGAGACTGCATAAATCGTGTGTGTTCAGAAACCCAAAGATATTAAATTATTGTGGCCAAACATAAACTGGTTAAGAGTTATAGCTTGTTTCTCCACTGTATTGAAAAAGAATTATAAATATTTCCAGCATGTCATGTAAGTACAATTACTTCAAGTGGGATGGGTTTGCTTTTAATCAAGATCTACTCAGAGTCCAGGCTTTGGCAAGATATGTTAGCATTTTTAATGGTCCTGGATGAATAGTTGGTAATGAGAGCTGATAGTTACAGTGGCCTCAGCTGAATGATTGAAGTGTGAAAATTACCAGACTTTGGGAGAAAGAATACTGGTTAACTTCTGGAAAGAGAAAAACATGCTGAAAAGAAGATCCAGATTTTGATTTTTAATATTACCAAACATTCTGGAACTTAAAGTTAAATGAGTCCTGTAAAATACTAGTAACAACAAAACCTATTGATGAAATATTACCTAAAATGTTTAAAATCCTGCAAAATGATGCAGTTAAAGTGCTACCTATGGATTGTAAGTATGTATGGAAATGACAGTGATGGTGAAGGGACTGGAAAATACCAAGTAATATTCCAACATTTTAAAAATATTCCAACACTGAGCTAAAGAATGCTCAACATTCTGAATAATTGTACCTAATTTCATGTTAGTAGGATAATACAATATATGACAAGAAAACTGCCAGATGTGCATGCTATAGGGGCACCTGAAATCTCACTGCTGCCTACTTTTTCAAAGGTAGTTTCTCTAGTTCTGTGAATGTAGAATGGCTGAATGGTTCAAATTTGAGAAAGCATTGTGCAAAAGTTTTCCACTGTCATATTCTTTAATTTATCTGAAGATATATGATTATAAATGCTGAACTAGAAGAAAGAAAGAAAGAAAGAAAGAAAGAAAGAAAGAGAAACTGAAATGAAAATTCATGGGATAAAAATCAACTCCTTCAAACATGATAATGAAATACCTGTAATGGATGGAAGTAAGAATCCTTTGCTGAAAGTGAACTATAATAGTGACAAGCTTGCATCTTCCTGCTAATCATGGATCTAGTCTTTTATGAAGAAACCAAACAAACTCTGTGTTGGTTTGCTTTAGGTTTCCTGACAATGAGAGTAGAAATAGTTTGGCTCTTATAAAAAAAAGTTATTTATAGGAAATAGAATGAAAGGTTACAGATGTTGAGTTGGCAACAGAAATAGTTTTAAAATTCATCAGAAAGGGGGTCTAGAAAAAATAAAAGGGGAGAACTGGAATAGAGATGATGCATATAACTAAGGGCTATTATAGCTCTGACTCTCGAAATTATTTGGTACTAGCTGATACCCGTGCTTCGATACGAAACTATGTGATGGGGCTTGATAAATTGACACTTAAAGCTTGAAAATTAATGAGTAGTTAAAAAAAGTGACTGTATTATTTCGTTAGAGACGGTAAAGTAAGTTTCTGTTATAGATGAAGACATTATTGTAAGTGTAACAACAATGAAATAGATTAAGCCCTTTAATCCCAGCAGCAACCGTGGCTGTTTTGTCTATATAGCCAGGCTAATAAGTTGCGTAGCATAGACTTTAAATTCGTCCCTCAGATGAATTGCTCAGAACCTCCCTGTAAACATAATTCCTGGTTTTGCTCTCTGGCCGGAGGATGACCAGGCTGTCAGGTGAACTGACTATGGAGAATGGGGAAAAAATCTGTCTCTGCCTACCAGCATCCATTGGTATTCATCTGGCTAGCGTCCTGTTAGTGTGTGAGAGAGTTGAGAGGTGTTTGGAAACTCAAACAGTATTTGCTATGTGAGCAAGAAGGAGTCAGGAAGGAGTCTGTGCGTGGTTTAGCTCAACTGTTCTGTAGTAAAGCTGCTTGCTGCTGTGAAAGCAAAAGCGAAACTGAAACTCCTCTGCTTGTGTTTTGCATTTGGATCAGATTTTTTTCAGGTGGGGAGGGGGGGAGTAGAACTCTTTAGCATCAGAGCTTGTTAATATTAATATAAGAAATACTCATGCTGCAATGGTCATTTCGAAAAATCCTTTCTTAGTGAGCACCTAGAAGCCAAGAGGAATATACGTGGCAAATTTCAAGTTTGCAGTCTTTACGGTTCTGGAGATTTCGTGATTAATGCATGAGTGGTTTTCGCTTTTATATATATAGATTAATAAAGAATAACATAGGCTAGTAAAACTGAATTAAATTTTAATCTGCTGAAGGTTTGTTGTTTAAGGGCAAATATAATAAGGTTGCTGAAGGAAGTTGTTAGGCATGACCTGGAGAAAAGTGCTGAAGATCCAAAGATCAGGAGTGGTCTACCAATGCAAAAAGTTGTTGGTAGAGCCAAGGTTTTATTAGCCAGAGGAAAGCCTGCAGCTAGCCTGATCGATTCAGAGAGAATATTGTTACCAATCTATGTAAAGCCTTCATTAACTCTAAAGTTAATAAGTATGTAGGACTGAAAATAGAATAGTGAACATATAAGTTAAACTCACATCGTAGGTTGCAAAGATATATGCTTAGAGAAGATTTAGATACCTCTACCTTGAGTAAAAAAAAAAGGGTTAGAGGTCAAGCTGTAGGCAGAAATAGAAGAAGATGACCTGTTAAAGAATGTAACTGGGAAACTAATGCTGAACAAAAATGTCTGTTATGCACTGTTATGAACTGTTATGCACTGAATTTTATCAAATTCTGTGAATCCAGAGGTCACTTCAATCACAAAATGGTAGGATCAATCAAACAGAATTTGATTGCTATCACAGTACAATTATTCTCTTAGCTTACAAATAGCAATAGCACTTAGACTTATATACCGCTTTACAGTGCTTTACAGCACTCTTTAAGCGGTTCACAGAGTCAGCATATTGCCCCCAACAATCTGGGTCCTCATTTTACCCACCTTGGAAGGATGGAAGGCTGAGTCAACCTTGAGCCGGTGAGATTTGAACCGCTGAACTGCTGAACAGTCAGCTGAAGTAGCCTGCAGTACTGCACTCTAACCACTGCGCCACCTCGGCTCACAAAGACTCTGAAGCCCTGAAGTAAAAAAGAAAGACCCTGTACTTATACTGTACAAGTACTTAATAGAAGTGCTAGTTAACAGAAGTTAATAAAAGTGCTGAAGGGGTGGAGCTGGTGTTGTTTCTTCTGTGTTTTGCCAGATTAATATTCGATTCTTTACAGGAGAAAAATAATATAAAACACATTTTTGTGAAATGTGAAAGAGTTGCCATATAAGAACAGTAAATACTTCAATACTAGATGAAATAAAATATGTGCTCACTGGATGCAATAATAATGAAACTAAAGTTTAAATATTTTGGACCAATTTTGCAAAGGTAAGAGTTATTGTAGAAGATTTTGATATTTGGAATCAATTTAATGAATAGGCCAACAGAATATATAGTGAATAGATACAATTTCTGATGATACAAGTATGAACTTGCAAGAAGCAGAGAAAACCTTAGAGAAGCAGTTATTGTCTTGTCAAAATTATGACTACTGGGTCACAAAGAATCAGAAGTAATTGAGAAACACTAAATTGAATTTATGGAAATTTCATGCTTGATTTAAATTCCTTTCTCTTGAAAATTTCCTAGCAGCTGTTCTTAAGTTCCATTTTTAAATCTATTGAGGCATGTATCTTCATATCTTCCATTTTAGTAATTTGTGGATCACTCTGTAAATTCGCCTATGAAGATGGTTTATAAAACTATTTGGAGTGCATATATTTGGCAATACACTCTGTTTCTTATTTAACAAGCTCCTAAGCATTATGTCCAGGACAGAATGTAATATTCCCTCCCTCAATGTTTTATCATGTATTTATGTACAGGGTCATTTGCAACTCTCCACTTTGGTTTTGGGGTTCTAACTTCAGTTTGAGTTCATCTCCTGTTGCCTTCATCAGCATCTCCATATAACTTTGCACACAGAAATACAAATGCCAATTGAAGTTGTCAGTAGTTGGGGGGCAGGGGGAGAGAGAGAGAGACAGAGACAGAGAGACAGAGACAGAGACAGAGACAGAGACAGAGACAGAGACAGAGAGAGAGAGAGATTTAGTTTTTTCTCTTCTTTGAACATCTACAGCTCTTTCTCATGCATTAATTGGATTCAGCCCTGCTTATTTATTTATTTTAAAATGATAAAGCAAGTTAAGACAACTGTTGTCAGTTAGCATAGATGTTTAGATTTTTATGATTCCTCATGAGTATTTTTCTTGATTCTAAATTTGCTTTCTTTCTTTATTCCGTCAATGAGGATTGTCTAAAGGTGGTCAGTTCCATGTTAATGAAGAGCATGAATGTAGATCTCTCATCTAATGACCAGTTTAGATAACATTTTACTCAGGGGTGAAATCCAGCAGGTTCTGACAGGTTCTGGAGAACTGGTAGTGGAAATTTTGAGTAGTTCAGATAACCGGTAGCAGAAATTTTGAGTAGTTCGCAAATACCACCTCTGGCTGGCCCCAGAGTGGGGTGGGAATGGAGATTTTGCAACATCATTCCCCCAGGAGTGGAGAGAGAATGGGGATTTTGCAGTATCCTTCCTCTGGAGTGGGGTGGGAATGGAGATTTTGCAGTATCCTTCCCCTGCCACGCCCACCAAGCCACGCCCACCAAGCCACGCCCACCAAGCCATGCCCACCAAGCCCACCAAGCCACACCCACAGAACCGGTAGTAAAAAAAAATTGGATTTCACCACTGATTTTACTGATAATGTCATTCAGATTGTCCAGAATCTTGACTCCTTATGAGCAGAGACAGTGTGATGACAGGGATAACATCTGATCATGTTATCTGGAACATGAACAAACAAGTTGATAAGATACTCTCTCAGATAAACAGCAAATATGACTCAACCCCTTTTTGCCTACATCAGGTAAGCAAAGTGGCCTGGACAGTTGGGTTAGAATAATTGTCAATGCCTCCTTTCAGAAGAGGTTGGTGCCAACAGCCTTCAAAGAACTGTGGCATATCCCCTTCTAGAAAATTCTACCCTGAACCCAACTGTTTTAGCAGTAACTGTTCTCTTTGAGAAGATGATTGTTGACATGGAGGAGGATCAGTTGCAGGGGAAGGAATTTGGTAGGAATGCCGAATTAACTGGAGACCTTTCACTCAGTTAGTATTGTGTTACATTTTTCAGCAGTCTTCAATATCTACTGTTTGTGAGATTGTGGGAAGACACAGAAAAACATAAACAAGAAGTAGGAAGGGGGTACATTGGTAGCTTATCTCATAAATAACAACTCAGTGTACATAGCAAGAACCTGGAGAAGAAATGATCCAATATATCCTTGCCTTAATGAACATATTAATAAATTAGAAAATCATCATAACCCAAGATTCTGTATTTATTCCTAATATTCACATTGTATATTTAACAAGGACTATTCAATTGAAGTGCATTTGTTTACCAGTAAGCTTCTAAGGCAGGGGTGAAATTCAAAATCTTTCCCTACCGGTTCTGTGGGCGTGGCTTGGTGGGCGTGGCAGGGGAAGGATACTGCAAAATCCCCATTCCCTCCCCACTCCAGGGGAAGGACACTGAAAAATCTCCATTCCCACCCCACTCTGAGGCCAGCCAGAGGTGGTATTTGCCGGTTCTCCAAACTACTCAAAATTTCCGCTACCGCTTCTCCAGAACCTGTCAGAACCTGCTGAATTTCACCCCTGTTCTAAGGGCAATTCAACATATAATTCTTTGGAAACTACTAATAGTAAAAAATGATAGGGTTGAAAATCTGAGCTGTTTCATTTTGGTTGTATTTTGGATTATCTAATGGTTCGTTCTGATTGGTCTTGGTTTAAATATACTACTGCATACACTTGATTTTGAATACACTATTAGATTCTGACCTTTTTGATCCTGTGTGAGTTTTATATGTATTGCAACAATGTTTGCCTAGAAGTTTTTGTTTTTATTATATAGCATCACTATTTTATATGAATAGTGCATTTACCACTGCTAGGAGTCCTATAGGAATCAGCAGTATAAAAGATTAATGAATAAATAAATAAATAAAATTTTCTTTTTAAAAACCATATTTACGATACCTAGGGTGATAGGTGAAGTGCTGACAGTTGAATCTATAATTTATTTATTTTGTGTCAGTTCAATGTGTGTAAGTTGCATATATAAATAAACATGACAAGATCTGTTTCCCCTGAAGGTACAATAACTGGAGATTTGTACTCCCGTTCAGGTGAATTGTATTGCTATTTATGAAGCACACAAAGCACCAAAATTCAGGCCTGCCTTTGCCTGGCATAATGTTTAATGGGTTATTTTAAATTATACTTTGCAGCCCATTAAAATGTTCATTTCTTTAAAAAACAACACCCTGGATTTAATTTAATGGCAAACCTTCTGTTTACTTTAATAAGGTTATTAGGAGGTGGCCCAGGGGTTATTTGGAAATGAATTCACAATATTTTTCAGTTTTTTACAGAGTATATTACAGTTCCATGACATTTATTTGTTGGTTTACTTAGTTGTGATTGCAGAAATTCTTCCATAATTTTGTAGATGGCTTCTTTTTCTTCCAGTATATAGCTGGGTCTGACTGCTGGGCATAAAGAAAAAAGGTTTCTAAGCAATACCCAGATAGAATTGAATTATGAGAAATGCAAAGTTTTGGTGCTTTTTGTGTTAAGTATGTATTTATCATGTCAGCATGAACCCTCCTGCTGAGGGAGCATGTTTGGTTTTTTTCAAGAGTAGATTGCATTGAATTTTAAATTGGAGAATTACACACATGCTAAATTTTTACTGTTTACATCCACTTTTTGAGTATGTTTTTTTAAATCTCTATCTAAATACACTTTATCAAGGTGTTGCTTTCACAAACACAAGCACTTTTGTAACATTTGCAGAAACAGTATTTCCACCAATTCATTTTTAAAATGTGGAAAATAATTCAGGATCAGTTCTACCATTAAGGTGAAGATGATGGTTATGTAAGACAGCTCCAGGGATTCTCATACAAAGGCAACAAATTGTTAATTGTTTACTATTAATACTATTGGTACTATTTAGCCTTACGTGGAAGATAAACCAAAACCAACGTAACATTAGTCAATCGAACAAGTTAAAGCTAACTTATTACACTGGATACATGTTTTTGCTCCCAGGAAGAAAAAGAGACACTTTGTTCTTGTGTAATTTAGATGAAAGGCATCTTGAGTAAACAGGAGACATAATTATCTTTTGTTCAAAATGTCCTCTGCCAATCTTCTTCTCAATTAACAACACTATACTAGTGTAGATAAGGCAGGCCCGAAAAGTATGCACCCTCCTAACCATACCCATGGGCTCCGAATTCATTGGCGTTGTCCATTTTGCTCTCTGAATTCATGGAGACCTAACCCTAAGTGGATTTTCCGTGAATAGGATTTTCCCATGTATTTTGCCAGGAAATGTAGATAAGGCAGGCACGAAAAGTATGCAACCTCCTAACCATACCCATGGGCTCCAAGTTCATTGGCATTGTCCAGCCTTAGCAGAAGCAAAAAACAGACTTCTTGTCATGAAAAACCCATCTTTATTTACCTCTTGTGAATTAATTGCATTCAGCCACCAAAAAGTCCAGGCAATAAGTTCTGACAAGCAGTCTTTGTGGCATGAAACACAATGAGAAAAATCTTCAGAAATACGAACTGTTGTCTCCTACGACAACCACTCCCCTTTCCTTCTATGTATTCCCCAGCCAGAGAGGGGCCATTCAGCATCCATGTGTGCTTTGCTTCCCAAGTCGACTCCTTGTCCTCCATTGCTCAACTCTTCTAACTGCCCTGCGCATACGTGCATCTGGAACAGGCCCCAGCTGTTCTTCCTCCTCACTCATATCAGCCTCTAAAGGCAGCTGCCTCTCCGGTGGCTGGGAAATGTCGGACGTCCCTGGCTCTATCTCTGCGTCTGATGCAAAGCATCCATCAGAGCCTTCCCCAGACTTCAGCACTGGCCCAAGTTCCTTCCCAACCTCCTCATCATCGAGTCTGCTGCCAGCTCTGCTGGCAGCTGGCGGGCCACAACACCTAAGTGGTTTTTCTGTGAATGGGATTTTCTCATGTATTTTGCCAAGAAATGTAGCTAAGGCAAGCCTGAAAAGTATGCCTAACCATACCCATGGGCTCCGAATTTATTGGTGATGTCCACTTTGCTCTCTAATTCATGGAGACCTAACCCTAACCCTAAGTGGATTTTCCGCGAATAGGATTTTCCCATGTATTTTGCCAGGAAATGTACATAAGGCAGTTCCAAAAAGTAGGCACTATCCTAACCATACCCATGGGCTCCGAATTTATTGGCTATGTCCACTTTGCTTTCCGAATTCATGGAGACCTAACGCTAACCCTAAGTGGATTTTCCGCGAATGGGATTTTCCCATGTATTTTGCCAAGAAATGTAGCTAAGGCAAGCCTGAAAAGTATGCACCATCCTAACCATACCCATGGGCTCCGAATTTATTGGTGATGTCCACTTTGCTTTCCGAATTCATGGAGACCTAACGCTAACCCTAAGTGGATTTTCCGCGAATGGGATTTTCCCATGTATTTTCCCAGGAAATGTAGCTAAGGCAAGCCTGAAAAGTATGCACCCTCCTAAACATACCCATGGGCTCCGAATTCATTGGCAATGTCCATTTTGCTCTTTGAATTCATGGAGACCTAACCCTAAGCCTAAGTGGATTTTCCACGAATGGGATTTTCCCATGTATTTTCCCAGGAAATGTAGATAACGTAGGCCCGAAGAGTATGCACCCTCCTAACCATACTCATGGTTTACATTCATTGGCAATGTCCATTTTTCTCTCCGAATTTATGGAGACCTAACTCTAACCCTAAGTGGATTTTCCACAAATGGGATTTTCCTATGTATTTTGCCAGGCCCTCATTTATAAAAAGCAAATGATTACTGTCTTAATATAAGACAGTATAGCTGGTGTGATTATGACTAAATCAAAAGTCAAACCAATTGTGGTGAGTTTAAATGTAATAAATAAAAAAATTAAAAACTATAGCTATTCAAAACATCAAAATGAACCAAAGCAGACAGGTTCAAAGTGGAAGCAAGAAAAAAGTGTTGTCAAATTGAACAGGACACTGGGGGGGGGGGCGTTAAGAACCCTAAGAAACTATTAGGAATAGTTAAGCAAATCAACCCCAAGATCTAAAAGGGGCAACTGCTTGCCAACAATAGACAGAAGACTGAGGGACATATAGAGAGAAAAGGTCTGAAAGAAAGGAAATGAGGCATTAAGAAGCTTGTGGGCTCATGTGGGCTCCTTCTCTATAATGATAAAACACAATTCATTTGGAAAATACAGTATTGCAGTGGTGGGATTCAGCCGGTTCCTACCGGTTCAGTAGAACTGGTAGTTAATTTCAGGCAAAGCAATGCTTGGGAGATGCGAGGGCATTTGGGCACCTGGCGCTGAAACAGGCCCGTCTCTCTCCATCAGCTGCCCAGGCCCACTGGAGGGAAGGCTGGCATCTACCGGCACTTAAACGTGGCGGCATTCCATCTCTGGAAGGGGCAGCCAGCATGGGCGCTGCAAGCAGAACGTGGTGAGAAACGCAACGGAGAAACGCAACAGAGCTGGAAATCAGGTAGGCAAAGAAATGCTTGGGGGAAGTGAGGGCATCTGGGCAGTGGTGGATGGGGTAAGCTCTGTGGTGCAGCACTGCACTGCAATGGAGAAACAGGCAATGGAGCGGCCGGCACAAGGGAAGGAGGAAGCTACTTTCCCTCTTTCTTTTCCCTGCTCCTCCTCCTTCCCTCATGCCAGCCGCTGCATTTCCCATTTCTCCATTGCAGTGCAGTACCCAGGATACCCAGGATCCACTTTGATAACGGGCGGGGGGGTAATTTAACAACCGGTTCACCCAGGGTCAGGTTGGCTGTTGCAGGAGGTTCGTCCTGCATGTGCAGCGGAGCTGGAGGATGGGGATGGGCCATGCCTCCAACGGCCAACCTGACCTTGGGTGAACCGGTTGTTAAATTATTTGAATCCCACCACTGATATTAGCAAATATTAGGCTGCAAGAATCTCTCGGATATTGTAGGTTTTCTTCTACCGAAGGCAAGGAAGGTATGTGCTTTAAGGAAGACTTTGATCTATTCAGCAGCCTCTTGGAAAACCTCTTCTCCATATTTATATATTGCAAATCTTCAGGACTCAAGATGGATATATAGCATTTCTTCCTTCAGGAAACTATCTATGAGATAGGTTGGGCTGAGAGAGAGAGAGAGTGATCAGCCAAAGTCACTTAGTGAGCTTCTCTGACTGAATACAGATTTTAAACTGGATATCACCTATTCAATAACTTGACCACTATTCCAGACTGAGTCCCTTATTGAATCCTGGTATAAAAAGGTACAAAAACAACAACAACAGACTAGCGATTTTCACTTTGATAGAACATCATATGATGGAACAGAAGCAGCAGAATTTTTTGTTTCATTTTCCACAGTTTGAAATCTAATTGTCATGTCCTACCATTAGCATTGGCATACATCAATAATAACAACATGCTATCTATGACTCATTCACTGTCCTATCTTATTTTTTGATAATATTTATTATATATATAAATATAATATTTATAAAATGGTATATTTTATAATCTTAAAATAATAAATACAGAATGTAATGGCAAAATTTAACAGAAAGAAATGAAATGTCTGTTTTCACACAGAAAACTCTACATCATGAAAATTTGATGCAATATTAAATGACTACCACACAAAAAAAATGTAGTTTATTGGATGCATCCTTGAAAGTTGTTTAAAAAAAACCTAGAATCTTCTTAGGCTTGCAGGATATCCAAACTCTCCAGACACTTCTAGCCAAAATTTAAACAAAGTTATTACTATACATTGTAAAATGAAAGGCATGCATAATAATATCTGCTCAAGGAAATATAACACACCACAAGTCAATTACTAACACATTTGCGCAAGCCTTTATTGTTTATTATACATAGCCAGTATTCAAGTGTAAGTTGTACCCATGGGCAGGAAATAAATGTCAATAAGCAAGAATGCAACAGTATTACTGAGGCAGGTTGCTAGACGGCATTCATGTTCCCTGGCTAAATCAACTCCATGCTTTCAACTTGTATAACTCAAATCTAGAGCTTTAGTCATGTCTTTCGTTTATTTTGGTTTAATCAGAGCTCTTTGACTTTCTTCTGCTTTGTTGCTAAGATACCAGCAGACAAGAGTAAGAAGAACAGAGAATAAGTTATAAAGCTAATAACTGTCAAGGGGGGTTGTTTTTGTTTTTGAAGTTTTATTATATAACCCATAGGGTAACTTCACAAATGACTTTGCTGAGGTTAATAGACCCATATTAGTAGGACTTAATTGAGATTCCCAGAGACTGTCATCCCCCCCCAACCGTCTCTCTCTCCTGCTTTTCCTATCCAAACTCGGCACGTAATAACATGGCCACCGTCCTTGGAATTTCTAAGTATTTTGATTATATAAATTTAAAATAGCCTATTTACTTTGCATTTGGGGATAATTCAGCACACTTTTTAAGTGTACTCTAAGATTTTTAGATTCTTGTATGAGAAAATGTTATAATGCATGAATAAACTTATACAGAACTTTAAAAAACATAAATTTCACATATACAGCTTCAGTCACTAGAGAGCCATGAACAGTAGCATTCATATGAATGAAAGTTGACCAGATTCAAGGGGTGGCTGAATTTTATTAGGGAACTGTCTACAAAATACATTCATTTGAAGCAGCTTGATTTTTTTATTTGGGAAGAACTTCTGGGCACTTTGATGATGGGCACTTTGAATTCATAAAATGTTTGCCAACAATCCCAGTATTATCTTTTCCTAAGATTCTGCCCTCAATCCTATTCTGGTTAGATTTATTTGATACTTGGAGCAGATAATGGCATTTTGTAATACAAACAGATCTCAAACAAAAATGTTCTCTAACTCTGAAACAGGATTAAATTGAAATTAAAATTAAATCTCATCTGAAGTAAAGCAAAACTATACTAAAATACAACAGGAATGCTTTCTTCAACTGCAACCATCTGCCAAGTTTCATGAAGTATGTATAAACAAAAATCATTCTTAGCTGTTCAAGAATCCCCAAGGTTTTCTCTATTATTTCTCAACAGTTTATTTGCACTTAAATGATTGTATGTAAATAAAAAAGAAAAGATGACAAGGAAAAGAAAAGAGCAAGAGGAACAAACATAGAGATGAAACAAATGAAAGAGGAAAAAATAAAAAGTGATAGAAAATATACAGCCAGTTTGGTTTAGTGGTTAAAGCACCAGGCTAAAAAGCAGGAGATCATGTGTTCTATCATGCCTTAGCCATGAAAGTCAGTTGGGTGACCTTGGCTCAGTCACTCTCTCTCAGCCCAACTCAGATCACAGAATTCTTGATGTGGGGAAAATATGAGGACGATGTGTTGGATATGTGTTGAATTATTTGTAAAAATAATAAAGCTGGGATACAAATAAATAAACAGAGGAGAAGAAAAAAAGGGAACAGGCAGAGAAAGAGAAAGTTCAGTAATGCTGAGAGAAAAGAAAGGAAGAAAAGTTAGATGATTGTGACCTAAAGAAAATTCTGACAACCACAGTCAGTTCTCTAGAAATGGCAGCAGATAGATCAGATAAGAGAAGTGTATAATCTGTTTTGGGATAAGAACGGCATTTAGTTGTTACATGAGGTGCCAGGGTACATTCTGAAAAGTTATTGTAGCCTCACTTCTCAGGAACCTCAATCTACTGAAGGAGAAACACAATGAAAACTGCTGTAGCTCATATACTGTATGTATTACATTTAGGTCTTGGCCTGTGTGAGGTAGCTATGTTTGTTTCAGTGAAATACTATGTGCTCAGAAATGACATTCTTCTCTTCAAGATACTTCATATTACTCCATTTTCACTGGACATTCTGAAATCTTATCCAACTGTTGGGTATCTTTGAAACTTTGTACATACCTAGTAAATTCTGGACATTTCCTTCTCTTTTATATAGTTTGTCATTTTAATCCTAATATGTTGGATACCATTAAATATTCTTAAGAAGAATTGGAAAGATCCGCCAGGTGATCAACAGTTGCTACAAATAAAAGCAGTGATTTTCCTCTTGTTGTCAGATTCCAGTGCTTGTTTTTTGTTTTTGTTTAGCAGATTCACAAATACTATATACATACAGTAAGTGTCTCTACTGTGTGGTTTTTTTTAATCCGCTTCTCTTAGAATGATTTCCCAGGACTGTTTATAATTCAGTAGGCATGGTCTTAGTCATTTTTCTTTATATTGTTGGAAAAAGCTGCAAATGAAAAAAAAAATACTTTACTGGCATTTTTTTTTAAAAAGAGATATAGTTGATGCAAGTTGTACTATAGGGAGCCATAGAAATATTGTAAACAATCTGTCTTACTCTTCTCTGAAATATCATTATGCACAGCATAAGCTTCCATATTGCACACTAATATGCCAGGTGCAAGGCATCCACTATGGACTCTCATTTTGATTCTAGCAGGAAAGTTTTCAATCATCAGAGACAAACTACAATGATTTATAGCCAGAAAGCATAATCAGTTCTGCCTAAAATGAAATTATTGAATGCATCTCCCAGATAGTTGATGCTTTGTATTGTTGCCCAGAAGTAGCATCAGGGGAACAAAGACCATACTATACAAGCTACTACTCAAAGTTGATTAAAATATAGTCTGGTTTAGAAATGAGCAAATTCCCTTCAGGGTAAGTTTGGCATATATTATATTTTTTCTTTGCCAGCAAGCAGAAATGGCTTATCTGTTTCAGACGGCTTATCTGTTACTCACAATCTTTGTGAACATTGAAAACATGCCCCACCCCAACGTAGAATTTTTCAGTTATATTGGGGTTGCCCTCCCAGAATTTCAAGCTAACATGATCTTTGAAAGATATTTGTCCAATATACCTGAAGGATGGAAGTTTAGAAAAAATTGCTTTGTTATATACCACTTCTGAACTGCTCCCCAAAAGAGGGAACAAAGGGGGTTGATCTGGGTGGAAGAAGCATTAACCATCAAGAAACTGATCTGTCCTCTGTAGTACAATGTCTTCTTGGTTTTATTTTATTCACTTGAGTTGTCATCAAAAAGCCCCTGCATTTTCATTAAGTTTTAAATTGCCCTACAAAATGTCAACAGGTTTTCATCTCAGTTCTGTACACTAATCACAGTGTTCAAAGTCAACTATGTAAAAACCCTCAAGGGCTCATTTTTAAAATGCCAGAGAACTACAGCTCTTGTGCTGGTGATAGAACAAATGGCTATAATATTTTCCCTTGTTGCTACTAATTCCTGGAAGTCTTTGTCAGAACTCTTGTACGATATTGACAATTTATTCACTCCAAATCTTTCCTCAAAATCCAGATTTTCCATTAATCTTTTGCCTATCATATAGTTTTGTTTTGAAACTTAGCCTCACTATGCCATGATCAAAGTTGTATGTTCTTAAATTTCATTTAATTTAACAGGATTTACTCTTATGGGTATGGATCTATCATGGGTAGAAAGCCAACAATTCATAAAAGCCTTTCTGTAGCATGGTTATGCCCTCTACCAGTTTCTCTTTTTGCTTTGCTACTGCTCATTATGCTTAATAGGATGCTGCAAATGACATATGAATCAACTATTTTGTGGAGTGTTAGGAGCCCAATTATATTGGGAAGAAGGGCATGCTATTATGTTATTCCTCGTGCAGGGTTAGGCTTCTGATAATACTAAGAGATGGGTTATGCTGAGAAGGATGATACATGCAGAAAATTATCCTTCCATATCCACTTCCTAAGATTAGCAGAGAGTAGGGGTGGGTAGTGAAGCTTTCTGCTCTTGTTAATGTTGAAGAAGGATAACAACTACCAAAGTCTCTGGAGAAAGAAGCTTTTCATTTTCTCCAGTAATCTTTAGTCAATCCTTGTCCATCACTTGACATTTAGAGATGAAAATACTGCTTCCATCTGGGGAAAGAAACTGAACCAAGTATGTGAAAGTGAACTATATGGATCAATTTGCAGATGTACATATTAGTGAAAGTGTGATATACAGGAATATGCACATGTGTGTATGCATGTTTCCCTCCATTTTCTCCTTTTGGTTCTCTTATCTTTCCTGATTTTATTACGCAGAGGTCTCCCTGAAGGTGATCTGTTTTCTAAAGAATGCTGTGAATATCAATAGCTTTCCAGAGAATGTTCTACAATGCCCGAAATGGCACAATAAATCAATCTAAGCAACAACAACAAAATGTTCATGTAGTTGCTCTTCAAGTGCAATTGTGCCTTATCATTCTGCATATATCAATAATATGTAATCCACTTTTTCTAATTAAAAAAATAGTGTGAATTCCAAATTAGATTTAGCAATTTGGCATTTGTAACATATGCAAATTATTTTTTCTGCCACACATTTTTGGAAGGGTCAGTACAAGTCTACAAGATAAAGTAAATTCATCTTAAACCATGGACTTCTTCATACATACTGGGAGTCATGGAAAATTAAGGGTTGGTTTTTCAAATTTTTCAGATTTGCCAAAAGAGGGATAGTTATATTTATTTGTATTTCCTATTTCAAAATTGCCCATTTCCCTCAGAAATATATTCATAAATTGCCATAAGAAGATGCACATGTTGTCTAATTTGAAACAAGTGCACATGGCCTATCTTACCAGATAAAAAAGAGACCACTACTCAACTTCAGAACTACAGATAGGGAAGTTGAAAAATATCACAGAAGAAAATCAGTCCCCAATCACTTCTATATTATTGCAAAAAAAATGGTATGGATTTGTCAGTGTAGTAATCTGAATCTTTGTTATTACTTTACAAATGTCCATTTCCCTGCATGGAATAACTACATTTTAAAATATATATTTTTTCGAGTCTTTACTTTACCTAACAGGAGTACTTGTTGCATGTATAAGTAAACATGAAATGTATATATCACAAACTCTTCAATTTGTAAGTTATTTGCTTTTGTTTTGTCATTCATGAATACATTTGTCTTATATACATATATTTCATGTTCTTCCTCTAAAACTTAAATGGTTTTCTTCATTTCAACAAGACATAAATATTTTTATTATAAAGGATTATTAACATAGCTGGTGGACAAATCTAATAGATCTGATTTTCTCCTTTCTCTACCCTCAATAATGTTTAGTTTAAACATTAACATCCATTAAGTTTGCCGGGTTTTTGTGGTTTTTGAGGCCCTTGGGCGAAGTTGATCCTGGAGGGAGCAACAGTAGAGAGGGGAGACCTCGGAGTTTATGGTGAGGGTGCGATCTCCCGGGACAATGAGAGAAACTCCTCAGATCAGACACGAAAGAAATCAGCCTCTCATGGCAGATCCAGAGGCGTGACGGCCCGACTGTTCGAGCAGGAAAAGAAAAGAGGCAAACAGCTTGAAATATCGGTAAGAAGAGACGAGTAAGGAGAATAACATCGAAAGACACTCAGAGATTGTGGAAAGTACGTGTTACATTAGCAGAAGAGCAAGTCTCCTAGAAGGTGAAAAAGCGGCGATTTGGCGGTGGGAGCGGAGACAGTGCAGTGATAGATATTGGAAAAAAAGACTGCATGTGAGGTAATCAAAATAGTTGAAAGGGCTTTTATTGAAAAGTTTATTTGATAACTCTTGTTTGTTTATGATAACTTTGGACTAAAACAGTCACAAATCCGCGGCTTTGGAAGAAAATTTAGGTGGAGAAAGAACGGTGACTGTGCTAAATTGAAGGGGAATGCCATCTTGAAAAAAAAAGTTAGAGCAGCACAGAGACAAAGAAGAAGAACGGACAAAACAGAAATACTCAAAGACATTTTAACATCACTGAACTCTCAGTACCTAAAGTAACAGCTCCAGAAGATTTATTTTTATAATAGAAGTGTATAGCAGATCTTCCTGTTTGTTAAACTTTTTCATGTATATAACCTTTATAATCCCAGATCTATTGTATATTCTACTCCTTTTTTACGTTATTTCTACTGCTATAAATGTGTATATATATAGAACTTGATGAGGAAAATTAATTAAGGAAAAATAATATTGTTATAGGTCTTCATATATAGAATATACAAAATTAGACTAAGAAAATACTAAATATATATTTGATACACACTTATAAACTGATTATGAGAAATATATAAATTTAACTATTTTTGTTATTCATGAAATTTATAAGTTGATAAGTTACAATATTTAAAGGGGTTGTTTTTCTTGTAAGGTATATTGAGATTTATATCTAGATGTAAATTATTGATTTTTATATATTTAGATTGGCATATAGAATTATCAGACTACAGTAAGAGATATATTAATAGTGATATCGAATAACAATTTGGTACATAACAGAAGATAGAGGGGAAAAGGTTGGGAGGAAGATTAATATATATTATATTGTGGAAAAACTTTCTTAAAATGTTAAAAATGACAAGCATGACGACGACAGTCGCGAAAGTAGGGAAAAAAACAACTTCGACAATAGCCTCCCCATCGGGACAGCATTCAGTGGAAAGTATGTTGGGCGGAGAAAAAGCAGGTTCCACTACAAATCTGCAGAGTGTGCAGTCAATGCTAACGTTGATCCAAGAAATGATGCTGAAGATGCAGGAAGGAATAACCAAAAACCATGAAGAAATTAAGAGTGAGATGGGAGAGGTGAAAGGGGACATTCGCAAAATAGACGATAAAATTGGTACAATACAGGAAGCGATAGCAAGAAATGAACAAAAAATAAAGACAGTGGAAAATAGAACAGAGCAAATGGAGAAGAAGTTGGAACCAACAGAAAGTAAATTGATGGCAGTAAATAGAGATCTAGAGGAGGCAATATCGTACCTGGAAATGGAAAAATCGTCATTTTTCCTCAGATTCCAAAATATAGTAGAAACTAAGGAGAAAGACCTTCCAAAACTTATGGCAGAATTGTTAGCGGATACCCTGAAAAATAAGCAAGAGACCCTTAATGAGATAGATGAGGTCTATAGGATTCATACAAATTATGCATGTAGACATAAACTCCCTAGAGAGGTACATGTTAGGTTTATGAGAAAAACAATTAGAGACAAAATCTTTAGCAAGACAAGAGATGATCCCTGGTCTATAAGGGAAAATAAATTCTAACGTTAAAACAGATACCGAGAAGAGTACGAGAAAAAAGAAGAAATTGCCATTTTTATCGACACAATTGATTAAATACAAAGTTATTTTCAGGTGGCTCATCCCTGAAGGTATGCTGATAACTTGGCAGGAAAAAAAATTCCGAATCGACTCTTTAGACAAGGCACAAGAGTTCTATGAGCATTATATAGTGGGAGATGAAGAGCAAGACAGTAGAGAGGAGATAGAAAATAAAAGCCAAGAAGAACAGATCTCAGAGGAAAAACTTTCTGAACAAGACATAAGAGAATGGAGAGAAACAGAACGTCATGAAAGGGAAACAGCCAGGACAAAAGCACAAATGGAGACGAGAGCAAAGGGAGGACCAAAATCTAAATACAAACAATAGGATGGAAGAAGAGGGAATTTAGATGTTATCACTTAACATCAACGGTTTGAATTCTATGGTTAAACAAAAACGAACACTGATAAACCTGCAGAGACAAAATATGGATATAATTTGCTTGCAGGAGGTCCACATCAAAGAAAATATGGCAGTATACTAAAATTTCCCAAGTTAGGGGAACTTCATCTGGTATTGCAGGGGTGGGTTCTGGTTTTCTTTGCTGCCAGTTCGCTCAGTGTTGCACCGTGCGGGCGCACGGGCTTCGTGCATGCGCAGTGCTTAAAAAAAGTTTCTGCACATGCACAGAAGCAAAAAACAGGATGGCGGCGCCTACGGCGCCACTGAAAGAACCAGTTCGGGGCATAGCAGGCCTGGGTCGCTGCCGGTTCTAGTGACCCAGGCCGCCAAGTTACTACCGGTTCTATAGAACCGGTCTGAACCGGGAGGAACCCACCTCTGTGGCATTGGCTCAAACAAAGAAAAGAGGTATAGCAGTATACATAAAAGAATGGCTAAACCCGAGATTAATATACACTGATGAAAAAGGTAGAATGTTAATGATAGAAATAACAACAGGCCAAAAGTGAATTCTCCTGGCAGTAATCTATGCACCAAACACCAATCAAAATAAATTTTATTGCAAATTACATAGGAAGATTATAGAGTTAGAATGGGACAATTTATGTATAATAGGTGACTTTAACGCAGTGGTGGACAATAAGAGGGACTACGTGAGCAAAAAAAGAATAATAAGAAGAAAAGATGACAACTACCAAATACATTCTCTGAAATGATGCAAGAACTAAATTTGTGAGACATATGGAGACAACTAAACCCGAGAAAGAAACAATACACCTTCTTCTCCCATCTCCATGAGTCGTGGTCCAGAATTTACATGGCATAGATGAATCCAGAATTGATTAATGATATTGATGAAATAGAGATACTGCCAAATACTAATGATAAAATGGAAGGGACAGAGGGAAAAAGCAAGATGGACACTAAATCAGAGAATCTTAAAAGAAAAACCATATGTACAAATGATGGAAAAAGAACTGGAACTTTTCTTTAGAGTAAACCGGAAAGAACAAACGACTTTACAAAATTTATGGGACACAACCAAAGCGTACGTCCAGGGTCTAACAATAGCTTATGTGGCGAAGAGAAATAAGGAGAAAAAGAAACAACAGATGATACTGCAGGAAAAACTTAAAAAAATTGGAAAGCACATTGCAGAAAGAACCACAGAACAATAAAATTAAAGAAGAAAGAGATTTAATGAAACATAAAATTAACTTAATATCACAAGAAGAAATGATAAGGAATCTTAAAACAACGAAACAGAACTTTTTTGAATTTGCAAATAAACCAGGGAGATGGTTGTCCCATAAATTGAAGAAAGAGAGAACAAAAAGATTAATACAGCAAGTACAGGATGAGAATGGGAATCTGCACCATCGATCAGAGGGGGGGGGGGAATATTATTCAAAAAAATTTTTAAACCTTATACAGCCAAGAGGATATTTTAGAAGAAAATATTAAGAAATATCTAGGAAAGAGGAATTTGCCAAATATATTGGAGGGAACTAAAAAAATGCTAAACGATAAAATAACCTTAATAGAGATAAAGGAAGCAATCAAGAAACAAAAAAATAACAGAACACCAGGACCTGATGGAATTCCGGCAGAGATATATACAAAATTTCAAGAGCCACTGGAGGGAATAATGCTGGAATTGTATAATGAAGCGTTAGAGAGACCTAGATTGCCAAATTCATGGATGGAAGCGTTTATAATGTTAATAGCAAAAGAAGATACCGATAAACAGCAAATTAGAAATTATAGGCCAATTTCACTGCTAAATGCTGATTATAAAATATTTGCCATGATTATTGCAGAAAGATTAAAAAAAATACTTAACGAAATTATACATCCTGACCAAAATGGGTTCCTCCCCAAAAGACAACTAAGAAACAATACAAGAACTATTATGAATGTGCTAGAATACAATGAGGCACACCCTGAGAAACAGTTAGCTTTAGTATTCGTAGATGCACAAAAAGCTTTTGACAACCTAAATTGGCAGTTTCTGATTACACAATTAACTATTATGAACTTTGGAAAAAACTGTATAAAGATGATTAAAGCAATATATTCAAATCAAACCACCAAAATAATAGTAAACGGAGAACAACAGAGAAAGTCAGTATAACTAAAGGGGTTAGATAAGGATGCCCACTATCTCCTCTTCTATTTATTTTATCTTTAGAAGTATTGTTGACACAGATTAGACAAAAACAGGAAATAAAAGGTTTAAAAATTAAAAAAGAAGAATACAAAACACAGGCATTTGCAGACGATATGGAATTCATCATAGAAGAACCTCTAGAAACAGGAACCATATTAATTCAGGAGATAGAGGATTTTGGCAAGGTAGCGGGATTAAAAATAAATAAAGAAAAAACAAAGATAATAACTAAAAATCTAACACACAACCAAAATGAAAAATTGGAAGAGAAATTAGGAATTCAAATAGTCAAAATATTCAAATAGTGAAATATCTCGGAATTTGGCTGACAGCAAAATGCTCCTCTATAAAGGAAGATAACTATACTAAACTATTACAAAAAATACAAAAAGATTTGGAAAATTGGGCAAAATTACAAATATCACTAATTGGAAGAATTGCGACAATAAAAATGAACATCTTACCGAAAATTCTATTTCTATTCCAAACAGTGCCAATAAAACTTGGGGAAAATTTTTTTGTAGAGCTAAATAAAATAATTTTAAAATTTATTTGGTTAAGGGAGAAAGCCCGAATAAAATTGAAACTCCTACAGGATACCAGAAGCAAGGGAGATTTTGGGCTCCCAGATTGGGAACTATATCATCAAGCAGCAGCCATAACATGGCTCAAGGACTGGATAATACTTAAAAATAAAAGGACACTAATAATAGAAGGTCATGATCTACAAAGTGGATGGCACGCTTTTATCTGGGAGGGAAAGAACAAATCTCATACATATTTTCAAAGACACCAAGTTAGAGGTGCCTTGCTAGACGTATGGGAGAAAATTAAGAGGAATCATTATATAAAAATCTCAAGGTGGTTATCAACCATGGAAGCAATAATTTACCCTAACGTATTAGATATAAATAAGGTGGTGACCTATAAAGAATTATTGGATGAGCAAGAGAAACTTAAAACTAAACAAGAATTAAAATCTCAAGGAATAGAAATAGAAATTCAATAAAAAATTATTTTTTAAAAAAAAGAAAGAAATGTAGTACAAGTTGCGGAAGGTGAGTGGAAAAAATGGATGTACATACTTCACTAATTCACCAATAGCTGAAAAGAAGGAACAGAACATAATAGTTGAATGTTGTGGTATAGTATTCACCAAGAAAAAGTCTCCCTTAGCAAATTGACAAGTATATACAAAGTAAATAAGTACAATATAGCAGTGATGAGCACTTTCCAAATTATAGTTCACCATTCATTGTCATTGGCCATCCTATCTAGGGTTGCTGCCCTGTCCTTTTCTTAGTGTCAACCTGAGAATACAGGTAATGTTGCTTTAAAGTCCTCAGAAATTAATGTTTCCTATTATTATTATTTTTGCAGTGGTTAAACAAATCAAGGCATTTTATGTTTTCTAAGCTGCAAGCTGCACAACTCTGACATTAACTTGGGTTTATCTCCTACTGTCTATATTAACCACACCTATAGGATCATTACAAGTCAGGAAAAAGACCAGAGAAAATGAGAGTTGCTTAGCTAAATGGAAAAAAATCACCAGAGTATTCCACTAAAAGAAAGACAGCAAGAGGAGGCTCAATGCAGCTTTTAAACCATACTACTCAATCAATGTGTCTGCCAAACCCGTAACATTATAGACAAAAATTTAGGAAAGCTAAAAGCTATCTAGAAGAAATAAAAATACAACATTGCTCCTAGAAGCAGGAGGCTGAAGACACAAGCCTGATAATCAGCCTGAAGATGACGAATGAGACTTCGTCGAAACGTTGCAATGACATCTCCAACTTCACGCGGGAGAAAACCCGAATAACCACAGACCTACAT
>QLTV01002173.1:335136-347226 GCA_003457575.1 Thermophis baileyi
AGAAAGAAAGAAAGAAAGAAAGAAAGAAAGAAAGAAAGAAAGAAAGACTTATGACCACAATTGAGCCCAAAATTTTGGTTGCTAAGCAAGAGCGTTGTTAAGTGAGTTTCACCACATTTTACAAGTTGGCTATGCCCACCCGGTCACCTGACCACCAAGCACACCCACCCGGTCACCTGACCACCAAGCACGCCCAATGAGTCACCTGACCACTAAGCCACGCCCATCTGAAGCCATGCCCACCTGACCTCCAAGCCATGCCCACAAAATAAGCCATGCCCACAGAACCGGTAGGGAAAATTTTTAGATTTCACCACTGGTTATATGCATTGTAGAGGCCAATATGTAGTTTAAGGAAATAGAAATAAAATTAATACAAATCTATCCATCTCATAGCTGCCTTTCCAAGGAAACATCATTGTGCAAAATGAAGAAAAGGAATGACGTAAGCATATATTATTATTGTGATTAGTTTTTTTTCTTTCTTTCTTTTCTTTTCTTGCTGTTTTTAATTGTTGTGAGCTGCCCAGAATCATATATGTGAAATGAGAAGCTAGAAATATTTAATAAAGCAAATACATAAATAAATGTAATTAAAGTCACAAAATAAGAGAAAAGGAAAGGAAATCTAGCTAAATCTAAACATCTTGCTTTTACACAGCCAAAGCTATTTTATCCATTATCTTTTGTTTTGAAACTTCTCATCTTACTCTTTTCAAGAATCTTAATTTTATCTAAATACAAGATTGTTGGTTTTCTTTGCCCTTGATCCATTCATTCACATATATTATTGTTTTAATTTTAAATATATTAATGCTAATTTTTACCAGAATATTATTCAATTAATGCTGTTTTAAGTCTTTTTTATATCTCTTTATTTTTGCAATCCACCTTGATTGTCAAGTGGATTGAAAGGTGGGGTATAAATCCTATAACATAAATCATCTAAACCAATGGGGGGGTCAAACTCAAGGCATGCGGGCTGTTTAGATCTGGCCTGTGGGGCCGCCCTGGAAACAGCGAAGGACTGGCCCATGGCCCTCCCGACCTCTGTTTTCACTGGCAGAGGGTTGCAGGAGGCCATCGCCGCCAAAAATGGAGCTCGGGAGCCCGTTTTCGCTGGCAGAGAGCTCAGGCCACCACAGGTGCCCCCGACACAAGTGACATCGAGCTGGCCACACCCACCCAACCCCCCAAGGTCAAACACAACACTGATGTGGCCCTCAATGAAATTTGACACCCCTGATCTAAACATTTGTAATTTGATTGTCCTCAATTTCTCCTTATGGTCATACTACATCAGTACACCAGACACTTTTTTTGGTATTTAACCACATTTATTTAGCAGTCATTCTTTCTATTTTACCATACATACACTTCTTAAGTATTCAATTTCCACTGCATTCAACTTTTATGTTCTTTTGTCATATTATTTAGTGAGCAGAAGAACACTGTTAACATATCCATTCTGCCTTCTTCGGACGAATATTAATTTCTCCCAAGGGATCATATATTTCTATTGTTCTACCTGCATCGTTACTTATTTTCCCATATGTAGTAAAACTTTCTACAAAAATACCCAAATTCATGTGTTTTGCCTACTTTTTTGCCATTTATATGTAACTTTTTCTTTATTTATTTTTCTCATGCCTTTATTATTTTCATAAATAATTCAAGGCAGCAAACATACATGATACTCCATCTTCCTCCTATTTCCCCCAAAATAATAACTCTGTGAGGTAGGTTGGACTAAAAGAGGGTGACTAGCCAAGGTCAACCTGCCAGTTTTCATGCCTAAAATGGGACTAAAACTTCCGGGCTCCTGGTTTCTAGCCTTAATCATTACAATTCCCTTCGTTACTGATATATTAGTGTTGATATCTATACTAATTATTATATCACACACTATGTCTAGCATTTTCACTGAAAATCATTATGTTTTCAACCAACAATTCAATATAATCTATGTACAAAATATATACACATTCATACCTGTAACTAACATATTTCCCAAATCCACTCAAGCATTATCCATAAACATGTCATAAACAAAGTAGGATCATACATATTTGTCTTATTATTTAATGTTAAACCATTCACAATTATTTTCATTTATCAAACATGTTATTCATCAAGACTATTCTATAGTAACCTTACCACAATGAGCAGTTTCAAAACATTCATTCAGAATCATTTCTAGGCTAAGATGAACTAGGTACCAGCCTAGGGCTGTCAAATTTTAGGGGCCACTAAAATTGAAAAGACTTGAAAAACACAATTAAAAAAGTGAAAAAGTAATGCCATTGTGCCTGCTACAGGATTAAATTTTCCTTTTTTTCCAATGTAACTAGGGAGAAAATATCCAAGAAAATAAAGAAAAATTGCCTGGGACTGAAAATCATATATGTAAATCTCAAAATCTCAAGGGAAAAAGAATAAAGTGCACATCTTTGAAAATCCTTTCCAAAGATGAACCAAAGCATAGGGGACACCAGAATATGACTTTGCCTAGGGCACCCAAATTTCTAGAGCTGGGCCTGCATTCATTAATTTTTTGCCTATTTATTTTTATCACATGTATTCTCTTCTGTAAAATAAATGTCCTTACAATCAAACATTTCTTAGTTAATTGCTCCCTGATGTGAAGCCACAGTGTACTTTTTCATTCACCTGTTTGCCCCTTTTCAACTGGGATTGTTCCATGCTATTCTCCCTG
Organism: Thermophis baileyi; assembly: GCA_003457575.1. Taxonomy (NCBI): domain Eukaryota; kingdom Metazoa; phylum Chordata; class Lepidosauria; order Squamata; family Dipsadidae; genus Thermophis; species Thermophis baileyi. Next base: position 337,853 of record QLTV01002173.1, read on the forward strand.
TACTGTTTCGTTCACACTTGGTACCTTTTCCTTTGCAGAAAGGAACAATAATAGCAGACTCAGATATCACATCTACATTAAACAAGACAGATAAGCTGCCTAGCAAACAATATTTCTATTTGAACATTTTCCTAGCTTCATAATTTACCCTTGCAATCAATGATTTTCAATATTGTCACCATATTTGTTACTTCTTTAATCATTTTATAGACACAAATATTTGTTTTAAATTCAATCTTTGATATATCACCATCATTCTCATATATTTTTCTGAAATATTCCCTATAGCATCCTCACTTCAATTTTATCTCAAATTATTATATTAGATTCATATTTTATTCTATTTACTCTTCTCGAGGCTCCAATTATAGCCCTTTCCACCCATTGCCAAAATATTTTTTTTATTTCCATCAAAATCACTCATTTTATCTGCCTCTCTTATCTTACTTTGGAAATATCTTTTCCTCTTGTTATTTATACAGTGTCTTTATTCTTTTTTTTTTCCTGTCATCATTCTCATTTTGGTTCTCTAAAAAGAATCATTGTGCAGGTTAAAGTTCAGTTTTAAGAAAAATTCAGAACAATTGTAGAGAAAAGTAATATGATGGTCAGGATTAGGGGTGGGTTCTAACTTACCTCGCTGCTGGTTCACTTCCTCCCGCGCCATGTGGCCACGTCGCGTGGCCGCGCGCGCATGCACAGTGCAAAAAAATAAAAAAAATAAAAAAAATTTAAAAAGCCAAAAACAAGATGGCGACGCGAACAAAAGCGAAGAACAAAAAAAAAAAAAAAAAAAATTCAAAAGAAAAATTCATTTAAAAAAAAAAAAAAGATGGCGGCGCCCATGGACCGGCACCAACCGAACCGGATCCGTGATGTCATCATTACATCACCAGCTGGTCGCTACTGGTTCGGGCGATCCGGTCTGAACCGGGAGGAACCCACCTCTGGTCAGGATGCTAGAAACTAGAGATGGATTTGACAGCCTTCTTCAAATGTCTGAGAGGATGTCATACAGAAGAAGATCAAAACATCTATCATTCCAAAATGCAGGACATGGATTAATGGATTTAAATTACAAGAAGACTGATTCCAATTTAACATTAGGAAAACTTCATAACAGTTAAAGAAGTTTAACAATGGAACCAACTGCCAGTTCTGAACTTCCATTCGCTGAATATATTTTAGGCAGCAATTTGTTGGGGATGCTTGAATTTGGATTCTTACATTTAGAAGCAGGTTAGACTTAATGATCTAAGTATAACCTTCCATTTCTATTATTCTAGGTAGACATTCTTTCCTAGACTAGATTTGAAAGGTAATGTGAAATATAATAGAATCCTATTATAGTGCCATATTTGTGATAATTCAGTCACCATCTCTCCCCCATTCTCGCCTCATGCACATACGGTATATCTTGTTTTAGTTACTAAATGATCAATGGGTAAGTATGAATCTATCAAGATTAAAAGTAACACCCAACAGTGAATATATGGTTGAATTCATTATTGGTAATCTCTTTTTAGTAGAATATCTAAACAATATTCATATACTGTTAAGTGGCTGGAACTATGGAATGGCTCGGCATACATAGATAATTCTTTTTTATGGCAACATAGTTGTGGATGTATTACCAATAATACATCATTCAGTAAAAAATAAGGGTAACAATTATAATGAATAAAGCCATGTTATATTCTAAATAATATTTTCAAGGTTAATGTTTATCTGGGACTCTCCTGAAATAAAATAAATGGAAAGTCTGATCTCGTATTTCCATACTTATGAAACAAGCCTACTCCATTTCAATTTGCTGCTGACATCTCGATGCATTATTTTTACTAGTGAAACCTTGGGTGTCAAGACCACTTCCACAATTTCATCTAATTTTTAAAAATGCAAAACATGTACACACTCATATGAAAATGAAGCATATTTTTTCCAAGGGCCCACTTGTGTTAAACAATGTAATAATTTACATAAAGGTCACACATTTGCATAACTGGTGCAAATGAACATTTGCATGTATATGCTAGAAAATAAATACACACATAAAAAAGCATATATTTTTATTATGATAATCTGGTTCTTAGGAAACAGCTTCTGACAATTATTAAACTCTGCTGTTTTCTTTACCAACAAGCAGAAGTATTTGATAGCAGTTTTGAAATCATAAGTTAAATATTATTTATTCAATACTTGCCTCAAAGATGCATTAATTTAAAATTGATGTTAAAACTGAGGCATATAAATTATGGTATGCATTCTTCTCTTCAACCTACAACCTGCTTAAGATTTTATAATCACTGTGTGACCAATTTATTCATTCATTGATTTATTGAATTTCTGTTCCTTGCATTCACTAATGACTAGCACTCAAGATAGTTAAAAACAGGACTTTTGTCAAATTCTACTGAGATGAATCTGCAAACCTTCACTTCTACACAGGCATTACCCTACTTACAAACAGGTTACATTCTAGAGGTGTTCACAAGTTCATAAGTATTCTTAATTTACATAAGCAGCAGTATTGCAGTAAAATTGATGGTGATGGCATTGGTTCATCCTTCAGAGTTGAGATAGCAAATTTCTCTACCTCCCTGAAGACGTGGTCTAGTGAATTTTGGGTGGTGGTCTTTCTCTTTTTTTCAAAAATGACACCATAGTAGTGGATAATCTTCACAAAGGTGTCTGTAGCTGTCTATGTTGCAATCCACTGTGGATTGCAACATAGACAGCTACAGACACCTTTGTGAAGTACTCAACATTAGGGTCCTGTGTCTCAGCAGGGGTGTCAGCACTTTCTCAATCAAGCTGAATACCTCTGCCATCAGCTTGGTCTGGAACTGATATGGTGGTTCAATGTCTTCCTCTTGTTTCTGCTACCTTTACAACTCCAACCAAGTATTCCTTGCAGAGGTCCTCCATGTGTGTAGCTAACAGCTCATCAAAGTCCTCCTCCTCCAGTGAGCTGAAGCTTCTTGATAAGAGCAATCAATTGCTGACTTCTGACCTGTGACTTCTTTTCCACCAGCTCAAATCATCAGAGGTCATGAACAAATTGAGGTCACAGATATTTCTATGCTCTATTCAAGTTTGCATAGATAACCTTAAACCAGACTGCACTGATATTCTTGACAATGTTGTAGATGTCATAAGTTATGACCCAGGTCACCTAGGCAGATGAAGACTTCAATAAAGTGATTTATTGCTCAGCTATCCCACAATAAATGGCCCCACAATGGACGCTAAAGCTCCACCCCAAACTTCAGTCACCCACAGTCAGTTCAACACAGTCCCACAAACTAAAGCCAATAGTCACCAGAGCCAATTCACAAGGCAGGGAGGAAGTTCGTAGTCCAGAAACAAGGTTCAAGGTCGACAAGGCAAGGTCAAGAGTCCACAAGCAAGGTTCAGAGTCCACAGGTAAAAACACGATCCAAAGCAGAGATTTTCCAAGTCCAGGAAAGTGTGTGTCAAAGCAATAATTGTTCCTGACAAAGACACCCTTCCCGGGTCTCTGATTAAATCAGCTCAAGCCAGGTGTTCCTTGTGAAGAGAGACGGGGTGGCCACCTCACCAGAAGCCTCACGACCTCCTTTGAGTTTGCCTGCACTCCACTCCCTTTGCCCTTAGATCAAGTGGGGTAAGCAGCTGTTCCTCATTGGAAGAAATCTGCTGCTTCTCATTACCACTGCCTGTCTGCGGCAGATCCTTCCTTGTGTTTATGAGGGTAGGCAGCTTTTATATGTTCGTATACCCATAGAAACTTCACTGCATGAAAACCTAAAGGAAAAACCACTGGGAGTGATTATGACAACATACAGTATATAGTCCATTGTAGTTGCATATTCTACATATGCGATCAATGATTCTGAAATTTCAATCATAATATATATTTTAAGAGATATGATTTGGCACTCTAGTTTTACAAATTATTTACTGGAAATAATACTGTTCAATACTATTTTGAAAAGATGATAGAGTGGAAGAGTACAAATCTTTTTAAATACAGGTATCATTCATTATATTTTTTAAAAAGTCTTCAGGGTCTTGTATTATTAAAAGTATAAATCAGACAAAATGTTCATTCACCTTTTATGTTTGGACTGCATTCATTTTTTAAAACCATCTTTTATTCTGAGTCAGCGTAGCACACAGGGGTGGGTTCCAACTTACCTCACTGCCGGTTTGCTCCCTCCCACGCCGCATGGGCGCACCGCGTGGGCGCATGCACACTTTGCGTGCGCGCACATGCGCAGTAACAAAAAATCCAAAAAATGTTTTAAAAAACAAAGCCGAAAAAAAAGATGGCGACCACGTGCACAGTGCCAGAAGTCAGCTTCTGTGCATGCTCAGAAGGAAATTCAAAAAAAATTCAAAAAAATTCAAAAAAAAGATGGCGGCCCCCACGGACCGGCACCGACCGATCCGGTTCGGTGGCATCATCATGACATCACCAGTGGGCTGCTACCAGTTTGAGAGAACCGGTCCGAACCGGGAGGAACCCACCCCTGGTAGCACAAGAACTGTAGCAAAGTACGGTAAGATGTCTTTCCTAAAGTTGCACATTTTCAGACATCACCAAGGCCAAGTTTCTGTTAATTAATAATTCAACATAATATTGACTTTCAGAAGATGTCAATTTGAAATATAGTTTCTTCTCAATATTAAGCCTATATCAAAAATCAGACCTTGAAGTATAAGCATGAATATAGACATATCACTTTTTTGGTTAATGTCAAATATGAATAAGTATCAGAAAGACCTCATTTATCAGCATGTTCAATAAATTACCGGCAATAGAGCTAAATAGATAATATTATATAATTTATGAATCTTGAACACATACAGTAACTATCTCAAACAAATGTTACCTCAGATATGTTTCATTCTATGGATTTGATTTTGGAGATACATGTATGTACAACTCTATAAATAGATAGAAGAGAACAGAAATTATTGATGACAGTTAGAAGGCAACTTTGTTGTAAGACAGCTTTGTTCAAGTTTGAATGTGGATAACTATGGATGGTGGTAATTATGGCAATACTTGATTAATATATATCCTGCTTCTAAGCAGATTTTGGATGAAGAGGAAGGGATCAGCTATACATGGTATTTCACTAATTTACTGTGAGCCATGGTGGCACAGTAGTTAGAAAACATAATTGCAGGCTAACTCTGCCCACTGCCAGGAGTTTAATCTTGACCGGCTCAAAGTTGATTTAGCCTTCCATTTTTCTGAAGTCGGTAAAATGAGAGTGTTGGGTATAGGTATTTTTAACTATCACCATACCATAATCTAACATCAAGCCTTGGCACAGCATTAGTATCAATATTGTTTAACTAAGTCAATATCTTATTTGTCTATAAAAGTATTTTATTGGAGTGGAATAATTTTTCCTGACATGTTCATATAGTGCCCAGAAATTGAACAGACTTTCAAGAAAATTCTTTCTCAGCTAGTAAAAAATATTGTGTTCTAACAGCTGCTGACAGATGCATTATGTACTCCTTTGGGTAATTTTCTTTAAGGTCGAAGGCTTTCTGTAAGCCTATTGACATGGAAGTATTATTCAATCCCAGCTAATTGTTGTAAATTGGTAGGAATATTTTTAGACATAAAATGTTTACCTATTATATGTTGTATAAGAGAATAATAAGATTAAACACAACTTGTTACCCCAGCAACAATTTTCATTCAAACCCAAAACAAATAAAGGATTTATGATGGAAGTTCAACTTATGTTATATAATAGAATCTGATATCACATGGTGTGCTTCTTTGTTACCAGAACTTTTGTACTAATCTGGTTTACTTTTTAAAGAAACTATAAGAAATAAAAAACCAAACAGATATATTGATCCTCACCAATTTTATCTCTAAAGTTTTAAACAAAGTCTTTGTGTAGATTTGGCATCACAAATAATGACATTATCTTAAAGGTTATCTTAAATTAAAACATACAGCTGGCTTCTTAAAATAACAATTAATGTTACAATCTAAACTATTTAATTGCACAGTATTGTGTTTTTTAAATATAATTTTTGCTTATAAAATGGAAGAAAATATTCAGGCCCAGGCAAATAAAAAAAGGGTGATAATACCTTTTTTTCAGTATTTTATGTACACCATTTACAGTAATGTAAATGGTGATGAAAGAAAGTTTCTTTGATTCTCTCCATGAAGTCTTGCCCATTCATTTGTCTTGCAGTGACAACTGTACAAAGTGGCTGGCCCTTTGTAGGCAGGCAGTTTCACTTCTCCATTGCTTAATTTTGTCTTTTTTTATCACTTACAAGAAAGTTATTACATACTGTCTGAGCATTATTATGAGATCCTGGAAGTTCTTCCAAGGCATTTGACAAGCAACTAATACCTTAAAAATTATTATTCAGTACTTCTGGAATAATAACTTCTGGGGATGTGATAGTTCAGTGGTTAAAGACTCTGAGCTTGTCAGCTGGAAAACTGACTGGGTTCTAGACCTGAGTATTGCACAATTGAGCTCCAATTACTTGCCCCAGTTCCGGCCCACCTAGCAGTTCGAAAGCATGAAAATACGAGTAGATAAATAGGTACCACTTTGGTGGGAAGGTATCAGCATTCTGTAAGCCTTAGTGTATAGTTATGCTGGCCACACAATCACAGAAATGTCTTCGGACAATGCTGGCTTCCTCAGCTAAGAAACAGAGATAAGCATCGCCCCCTAGAGTCAGACACAACTGGATATGGAAAATTTTTACATTTACCTTTAATCTGCAATAGTTAGATGTAACATCAATAATATTTCTCACACTGGGTATAGAGAAAATGAGGCCAGATTAGCCTTTGCCGCATTAGAGCATCTACTACCAGAAGGGATTATGCCCACTGCATTAACTGCATTCTCTTCCAAACCATAGCTTGCCCAACCCCCTACACCCATACGTGCGATCTGCTTAAGGTGCCTTTGTAATAAAATATTAGCAAACTGAATGGAGTGGTTACAGGGGGAAGAATCAGATCGGAAGCAGTAGCCCAAGAAACCATATTGTTTATATTCATTGACAATATCTCAAAGATAGTATATCTATCATGCTAACCTAGTAGGAAAGGATAAACAATAATGTCACTCTGATGGGTTTATCAAAAGCATTCAAGTGTCACGTTGTAATTTCCACTAGGCCTCCCTTTTTTTTTTTTTGTCTTGTTTTTGAAATATAATAGGCCAAAGGTACATGAGCTATGGTTCTGTTTTTGCTCAGGGCTGCTCAGCAAGCTATCAATGCTTTGCTGGTAGCTCTGTGTACACTGTAGTTGTTTCCATGATTAATAGATTTATGTTGTATCTTCAAAGTGATTTGGTTGCTTCAGGGTTTTGGCCTGGACAGGATGTGAAGACAAAAAAGGAAAGATGTCATAAAAACTGCAGGAGTTACCAAGTAAGGGGGCTGAGTGAGACCCCAGGTATGTAGTTGTAATTGAATATTAAACACTTAGTACAGCAAAGAAGTTGAGTTATTTTTCTTCAAGGATAGCTACTGTTATTTGTAATTCCAACCACATTTAATATCAGCCAATAAAAGTTTACTAATTTCTGTCATTATACTCTTACTGACTGACACTAAACAGGAACTTAGAGGATACATGGTGGTTTCGTAAAGATCCTTACTATGAACTTCATGTGACCTATCTGAACACATTCAAATGTATTATTTGACATTGTCATAAGTAAATGTCAGATCAAACAGTATGTATTCAGAAGGCAATTCAAATAGCTGAAGTCAGTTGAATAGGGAGTACAGTATCTAGAGGTTATTTTAGCTGAACAAAAATATCCAACTTACAGATTCCTCTTCTGTCAAAATATTTGCCTTGGGCAAGTCACTGTCTCAGAACTTAATAAAATGTGAGGAAAAAGTGAAGCTGAAGCAGTGAATAGGGGATAAAATTGAAATACATCAAAAACTCAGACAATGAATTTAAAACAACATTCTTGATGGCTATGTGAAAAAGATATAAGAGACAAGTATTTTATAATCTTTCTGTTAGCTCAACAGATTTAGGAACCCTAAGCGATCCTGATGATTACCCGATTTGTTATCTTGTGAAAAAGTTGAAATATTTCTCTAAGAAGTGAACTGTGAAGGATTGTCAATCATGGAAATTAAGTCATAATTTACTAAAGGCAGGCACTAGAATCTCCGCGTCTATTATCTGCAGGAACATCTAACTAACTTTTATTTTCTGTTAAGATTTAGAGATTATTGTTTTTTTAGAATGAAGATTACTGGAATATGACAAACTGGCTGCTTCTAGCTTTTTGCTATTAAGCAATAAATGATAAAATCTAAAGCATTATTAATTTGTCCATTAAAATTTGAACTTCCAAAATCTGACAAATGTATTTTGTATATTTTGGATCATGACATTTAATTCTAGACCTTTTCCTTTGTTTTCTATGGACATTCTCAGTCATCCAGGTCATGGTTGTCCCAAAGGTGGCTTTTCAAGAGGCAACTGGACTTTCTTTGTTTTAACTTGATGACGTTATGCTTCTCATCCAAGAAGCTTCTTCAGTTCTGACTGTCTTCTTTGGAAGACAGCAAAGTCCACATTCTGGACAAAGAGGACTGCTGGTTTGAAAAAGGGGTCAAAGAGGCCATCTACATTAAAATTGAACAATTTTCTCTCAACAGAGAGTAAGGGATACTATGCCACCTATCTCTTGCTTACAACACAGTCCTTTCAGCAGTTCCAAAAAGGTTCCACACTGTCAGGGTAATGGAGATTTAAAGCTGACCAGCCGCTGTAAGGCTGTGGACCAGGATGATGAACTGAGGATGAGTCAGCAGGGTTATTGCCTCTTTAAAAAGCTGTCTATATAAGGGAGGCCATTAGAGAGCGTATCTCTCTCTCCTCGTGTTATGTTCTAACTGTTTAAACTATGTTGCATGGTTCCAACCAGGTCCAGCGTTTGAGCGGGAAAAAGCTCAAACGCTATTGGCTGGTCTGTCTGACAGCTCCCTATAAAAGGGCAAGCTGTCAGACTGCTCTTTGCTGGTTACTGATACAAGAGCTGAAATAAAGAGCTGCTTTGGAAGTCTGTCTCCTGTCATCTCTACCCACTATCTAACAGTGGCGACGAGGGCTTGGGCCAGGAGAACTGTGACTAGCTTCTTCAGCACTTTCAACCAGCCAGGCAGACATCTTCCTGCCTCCTTCTGCCGCTATGTCCGCCTTCCACCCGCCGGCGCCTTTCGCCCCGACCAGGGAGAAATGGGACTCCTACATGCGGCGATTCGACTGCTTCCTGGAAGCAAACGATATGCTGGGTCTGACCGACAACCGCAAAAGAGCTGTGTTCTTGAGTCACTGTGGCCCCGAG
>QLTV01002173.1:359038-377031 GCA_003457575.1 Thermophis baileyi
AGGAAGGAAGGAAGGAAGGAAGGAAGGAAGGAAGGAAGGGTAATAAAATCAACCATGCTTATTATCAAGTAAATAATGACTATCATCTGCATACATATCCTCATAAATGGTTGATATTTAAATCTTCACATAATATTGGCAACACAGTTGAGAAATAAATCAATACAACTCACCTGGTTGTTCTAAAGTTAAAGCATAAGTAAAGTGAGACAAGTTTTTTTCATAACACTTCTGCAGAGCTTTTCTTATGGGCATTTCACATGAGACTGCAGAAAGAATTTATTTAAAAATGAACTGTTCTTTTTAGAAATGTACAGCACCTTTTAGGGGAGCATTCATGAACTGTATGTAAATTACTAGCTCTGAATATGCTTCTCTGCAGGATTGAAACAGACTCTGTAGGAGAACAACTATGTTAATCTGTGGTAGCCAGAAATCAGGAATCTTGCAGCACCTTTTATGACTAATATATACATCATCCCAGTTTAAATCTTACATCAGTTTCGCCACTCCTTGGATCTGATGAAATGAACTTATAGGTCACAAAAACGTATGTCTTTTAATGAAGTGTTAGTCAGAAAATATGGTATCTGCCTCCTAATGCAGAACACAAAGACTCATTGATTTGATTGCCTATGTGTTTAAAGTTAGTCTTGCATCTATGCGATACATATTTCTATGGCTATTGGTTTCTACAACCAGAAGAAAAGTTAAACTGCTGTCTGTTCAAACCTAGAGTCTTAATATTTTTCTTATTAGAATGGGGTTTGGTGTGTGTGTGGGTAGGGAACAATCCCTTAAAAATTGCTGTTGCTTGGGGAAATCTGGCAGCCAACGCTGCTGGAGCTGGAGAGTGCCTACTTCTCCATTTCAGAACAGATTTTGTATAAATCTAAATCTAAAATGGGATCTAACTTTGGAATAGAAAGTTTTACATATTCTTACATATTTTTTTTGTTGCTGTTATACTTATTGTATGAAAAAGTTCTAATTCTTCCATTTGCTACTGGCCGTTTTTGCTTCTTACTTAAGGTACAGTATATACGTAATATGAAACAGGTTTTTTGTTTTAATTTTTAATATTTTATAACTAAGGTTTCTTCAAGAGAAGAACAGAATAGCAATGCCTATAAGTACCACAATACTAACATAGTTATTACAACTGGGGGGGGGGGGAGAATGGAGAAAGAAAAAAGCTGAGTTGCTTGAAGAATTTACCAAGCAAAGTTTTCTGGAAAAGCTGATTTATTAATATAGCAAAAGAGTAGGTGCTAATTAGATGCTCTGAATCTCAGCAGTTTAGCTAAGGTTACCAGCTCTGATTTGTGTTAATTCAGTCTGCTGGAGAAATGGCCCCTAAAATAATTCCCTCCGAAGTGTTTCAGGTGTTAAATTGGATTATAATTTTAAATATGATGCACAGGGAGAAAATGATTCACAGGAAATTCAGAGTGTGCTTTCCAGAGAAGGCTTACGGTTCTAACGTAGATGAGCAACTTGAGGTATTGATTATACCTATAAATGATTATAAAATGATTTTAAATGCTTAGTGACCACATAGAAATATTTTCTCCATGAAAATCTACAAGAAGACTTTGACTTACAAGCAGTCATTTAATGAACATTCAAAGTTATGACACATTTTGGGTGCTTGACAGTGGATTAGCATTTTCAACCAGTCACATGATGTTAATTTGTGACTTTTTAATGCTTGTGGCAGAAAATGGCAAAAAAAAAAAAAAACCATTGGAAATGCTGGATTCACTTACCAACCATATGATTCACTTAAAAATCACATGATTTGCTTTATGACCATGATGACTTGCTTTAAAACCATTGCAAAAGTGGTCATAAAATCAAGACTGGTCACGTAGTGCTTTCATTTACAATTGCAACAACTTAGAGTCCCAATTCCAGGCTCCATTGGGGTCATAGGTCAAAGACTATCAGTATTCCTAAACAGTTTGTTCAAGTCTCCCAACAGTGCGTCAAAACCACCATAACAGAGTCCATCCACTTTGTGCTGATCATCCCTTTTTTTCCCCTTTCTTTTCTCTTTTCCCAGCATTAAAGCCTTTCCACAGAACTGGTCTTTGTCCAAAGTAGAATAGTTTGAACCGGGTTATTTGTGCCTTAAATGAAAAAATTGGATTTATTCATTCAGTGATCAATCGGTTTGTTTTCTTGGATGTCCAAGTATCCTAAGGAATCTTGTTCAGTGCAAAAGCATATTGTAGGTACCCAGCCCAAAAACTATATTTTAAGTTTTTTTTTTTTAAAAAAAAAAAACCCCAACCCGACACTTTTTAGCCGTTGCATCTTTAGTACAAATGCATTAGAGGAATATTGGATTCAGAGTGCCCTTATTCTAAATGTTTGTACCTCATAATATTTCATAGTTTTTTTTTAAAAAAAAAATAGATCTTGCAACCTCTCCTTTATGAAATAGTCCTGAACAGAATTGAGATATACTGAGCTTAATAAAATAAATCATTTTTTACTTGGATCCAGTATAGATTAAGTATTCTATTTTGATTCTTCTTACTTCTGAAATACTGCAATTTATATTTATATTGGTTGTAAATACTGGAACTGAATTTGGTATAGGATAGGTGGCTATATAAATGTTTTAATTAAATGAGTAGATATGAAGTATAACATTTTGGTGCTTTGTTTATCAAAAGCTTTGATTGGGAAAATTATAGTCCCTCAAATATTACCAAACTTCAATTCTCAGGCCACACGACAGTGGATGTTGCAAACTATATAGTTCAACAACACGGAGATGTCATCCTTTCTCCCATTCCTGATGCACATTCCAGTTGTATGTGGCCACTAGGGATCTCTGAAGATAATTGCAATCAAATCTTATGACTTACTATCAGGCATTAAGTACATAAGTATAGCATATTGTGAAGCTTCTTTTCTAGCATCCTTTTATGCATTTTGTGATATTTTAACAGAAACTGAACAGGTCAAATATTTCCCCAAACTACACCTCCATATTATTTGCATAAACATGAAAAACATGGAAACCTTTCCAGGAAAAAAGAGTAGCAATTTTATATAGTTGTTTATATGAAAAGAATGGTTCAACTGTGATCATGCCTGTTCTGAATATGTCTATCATTTCTTCATTTGGGAGATAAATCGTCACTCTGCCTCCGCTGAGTCCCTCACTAATTAAAGCTACATCTGTTAAAGCCTGCAGTGAAGGGGTTTGATAATTGTGTGCACAAGGAACTGTGTAAGTCTCATTATGTTTAATAGATTGTAATAAACAACTTAGTGCCTATATAGGGCTTGAATTGACATACACTAGTTAGCAAAAAAAAGAAAAAAGAAAGACTGAACAAGAGAAGCCAAATAAAGCCACGCACTAAAGAATACCATATCATTGAGTTTTGTTCAACTAGGCTTGTTCTCTTTGAACACTTCTATCACTTAAACATTTCTGGGCATGTGCAGAGGGCCTCTCACCTCAGTAAAATGGCTATATTAATATGAGGTCTGAAACCAGAAAGCTGGGTAGGAGACCAGATTCTAAAGAAAACACTGTGTCTATCCTTAATATCAAGAAATGGTTAAGAAAAAGCCTATTAGGATGAAGCAACTTATCTGAGCCTTGTCTTCTAACCTACTGCTACTAAAGAATATAAGTATGTATTTTGTTCCTAAGCTTGACAGTGAGATGGAAAGCATATACATTTAATAAATATAGATAAATAGCATTTAATTGCCATGCCCAGGCTGTGACACCTCAGAACCAAGATCAACTAGTCCTGACTCCCAACTCCATAGGAGGGAACTCTAGGATTAAATCAAAAGCTACTGACCCTCATGAAAAGCTATTAGCTATGGATCAGGTCTCCACTGTTTTACCCTAGTACCAGAAATATAAACGAGCTCAGATAGACTAGCTGATGCAGAACAATGAATCAGCCAGCCCAGCAAGTGGAGCAGAATTTGCTAGCAGCTCCTGAATACTCCCACCTACCCCAATACAGCAGTCATAGAAGCAGCAGCTGCAGCAGCTTCCCAGTGCCAAACACCTGCATCTCTCCCTGACAAATAAGATGGAAATTCTATCAGATATACTACCATTCCATATATTTGTTTTATAACCTTTTAACAGAAAAAGCTGAAAAGCTGATAACCTCCTTCTGCCACAGAACACTCTGTACGTCAACAAATTTTCTTACTTCGTGACCCTCTTGAAGTAGTAATTTTAATGCTCAATCAAACAGTGCTGGCTGACTGTAAAATCTGTATGTGTGCTGGGTGAGACAGCATGTTGCTGACTTTCAGTTGTTAGTCTGGGATGGGAGCTAAAATCAAAGGTCTAAATCAGTCGTTCCTCAAATTTGGCAACTTTAAGGTGTGTGGGCTCCCAGAATTCACCAGGTCCTGCTTGGCATTGAATGGAAGACCTGGAGAACTGGGGCAGCATAATGGCAAAAGCATTTTTTTTTTTTTTGCTTTCCTATTGGGCCTGCCTTTTTATTGGAGGGCGGGTCAAGGTAGGAGTGGATACAAATGCAGATCACCAAATTTGAGAAGCACTTAAATAAGAGATCTTATTTGGGACACTATTAGCACCACCTCCTCTTGCTAAATGATGAATAATCTGGAAATTAAATTCTAACTATAACACTAAATTATAGTTTATAATAGTTTATAGTATAATGTATAAGAGGCCAATATTTTGTGTTTCCAATTTACGTAGAGTTCACACTGAATTTAAGTCTGTTACAGCAAAAGCAATAGGCTCTTTCTTGAAACTCTCTTAAAGTCTAATATACCGTACATATTATGCCATAAACATTTGAGATTAAAATCTACTTTATTAGATGTACATCATCTGAACTATGATTCCAAAAAAATCAGTCCAAAGAAGAACACAGAATAATCTTTATATCATTTAATATATTCTGATGCTACATTTATACCTGGAAAGGACAAAAATTGAACATTAAAAACTGATGAGAGAAATAGTGAATTTTGGGGGCTAAAAGTATTTCCATCATGTATTGTATTTTAATACAATCGTTTATAAATCTTGTACATTCTTTTTAATAGTTTGCATGAATCATTAAGTAATGTGGTGCAGCCTGGCACTATGTTGGCTTGGAATAAATTACATATATAAATTACATTTAAATATCTTTTCTATTTATACACACACACGTTTGTAATTAAAATTTATAAATTACATTTATATTTTGCATTTCCCCACTAAGAATTAAATGAAGTCGACACAGTGCACATACAGTACATTCCATTTATCCCCACTGCAATCATTCTAAGAAATAGGCTGGGCTGAAAAATAATGACCAGTCACCCACTGAACTTCTGTAGATGATATAGAAAGTGGCCTTGAAGGAGAGTGGGAAGCCCATCACCAAGGCAATGTTCAAACAAGCTTAGCTTAAACTCATTCCAAGGAGCAAACAAGGAAACGCCCCCTTCATTCACATGAAGGTAAAGTGAAGGAGGAGAGAGGCACATTCAGACTTGCAAGATTCTGTTACTAGAGCTGTTTTAGTTTTAGAATACAAACATTTGTTTCATAAGACTGACAGTTTTCAAGGTTGAGAGAAGGTTGAATTCCTGACCCTAATTCAAGACCTTAAATTCTACATATCCATGTGAATCAGCGCAATGCTGACAATAGAACTTTACCATCTTGTTTATGTTTTGAACTTCATGTCTTTATAGAAGATGAATGGTTTATTCTGCTCTTAATGGTGTGATACAGAGGTGGGTTCCTCCAGGTTCGGACCGGTTCACCCAAACTGGTAGCAACCCACTGGTGATGTCACGAAGCCAGTTCGGTCGGTGCCGGTCCATGGACGCCGCCATCTTTTTTGTTTGATTTTTTTTTTGAAAAAAAAATGGGGGGGAGGATTTTTTAAAAAAATTTTATTTTCTTCTGCGCATGCCCAGACGCCGAGTTTCTGGCACTGCGCATGCATTGCCATCTTGTTTTCGAATTTTTGGGGGGGGGATTTTTTGGATTTTTTGGTGCGGCCACGTGGTGCGGGAGGAAGCGAACCAGCAGCGAGGTAAGTTAGAACCCACCCCTGGTGTGATCTATCAGTATAGGGTAACTAAATGCATTTAATTTGGTATTTCAGAAACTGATTGTATATAAATTCAGTGTGAGAACCCATAAATATGGAAAGAATTCATTTAAATAAAGCACCTGCCCTAATAGATAATACATGAAGTAGATTAATACTGAACACTGTAATCTACTTTCTACTGTTTATAATATAGTTGTTAAGTAGTGGGAATGATCACAGGAGACAGACTTCAGAACAGCTCTTTTATTCAGCTCTACTCCAGACAACCAGCAAACAAGTGTCTGACAGCTTGCTCTTTTATAGAGAGCTGTCAGACAGAATAGCCAATAGCGTTTGAGAATTTTCCTGCTCAAACACTGGACCTGGGTGAAACCATGTACTGACAGTTAGTACACAACACCCCTCCCCTCTTAGATGGAGCAGTCCAACAAACATAGTCACGCAGGTAGGCGGGGCATTTGGGAATTCTCCCTGACCTGCGCAGCTCAGTTGGCGAGGCAGCAGCCTGAGCGGACAGGTCTGCTGTCACTCCGGGGTCTGAGCATGGAAGCTCCTGGAACTTATTGGGCGTGGCCTCCTCGGCTAAGGGAACCGGTTCGATTGGAGGACGCCACTGGATGTTGTGGCTTGCCCAAGTCCCGCGCAGCTGCGCATGGATCCGGAAGACCAAGAACTTCTGCTTCACAAGGTAGGTTCTTCATCACCCTCAGGCTTGAGTTAGCTAGGGGAGGAACAAATTCATCTGTAAATTGCGGGTTTTTAAATTCCCCTTCTACCCGCTTGCGCAGTTGGTCTATGTGCCTTTTCCAAAGGCGGCCGTCTTGTAGCCGGACCTCATAGGACATGGGACCTACTACTTTCTCTACTACCCCAGGTAGCCATAGGGAACCCTCAGCATAATTGCGGGCGTATACTATGTCCTTTTTGGTGAAAACTCTGGTTGTTTGTGCGAGGTCGGCTTTTTCTTTTTTCAAATAATTTGGGTGCAGGCAGTCCAGGACGGATCGGAGCCTGCGACCCATGAGGAGCTTGGCTGGGCTGCGACCAGTTGTTGCACTAGGGGTAATGTGTTGGGTTAGGAGGAACTTATCGATTCTGGCCTGCCAGTCCCCTGGGGCTAATCTACCCAACGCTCCTTTCGCGGATCACACAAAGCATTCAACCAATCCATTCGTGGCTGGATGAAATGGCGAGGACAGGGCATGGTGGATCCCTAACTCTGCCAGGTACCCCTCAAAACTGGTGGCCGTAAATTGGGGCCCATTGTCCGTTACAAGGATGTCGGGAATGCCATGGGTTGTAAAAAGGTGTCTGAGAACCTTAATGACAGCCTCAGCAGTGGTCGAGCCCATGGGGAAGATTTCGAGCCACTTACAATAGGCATCTCCAATTATCAAGAACATTTGCCCATGGCAGGGGCCAGCGAAGTCGGCGTGCAGCTGAGACCAGGGGTTGTTCCCAATTGTGCACTGGGGCCTTGGGTGGAGCTGGCCTAGACTCTTGACAGGGTTTGCATAACCCGACCCAATTTTGGATTTCTGCATGTGGGCCACCACACATACCCCCTGGCCAAGGCTTTCATCTGGACAATCCCAGGATGGCCTTCATGTAATGTCCGTAATATTCCATCTCGCAGGGTGGTTGGAATGACCACTCGATCGCCCCAGAGGAGGCAGCCCCCTTGCTCGGACAGTTCGTGCTGCCTCTGTTCGTATGGTTTAAGGTCAGGTCTGACCGGGTCCTTCGGCCATCCCCTCCACACCCAGCTCAAAACAGTTTTGAGTGAGGGGTCCTTGGCCGTGTGTCTAGCCACCTCGGCAGAGGTGACCAGTCCTGAGTCTGCCAAGTCAATTAGGAGGACGGGGGCAGTGTCCGTCAGTAGATCTGGCAACGGGCACCTACTCAAAGCGTCCGTGTTGCCCATGTCCCTTCCTGGCCGATGCACCAGGCGATACAAATAGGCAGAGAGAAAAATGGCCCAATGGGCAAAACAGGGCGACAGAGCAGCCAGAGTGGGGCGGTCTCCAGCGAGCAGCCCTAAAAGAGGCTTGTGGTCCGTAACCAGAACAAAATCCCTCCCAAACAAGTTTTCGTGAAATTTTTTCACGCCTGCCACGGCAGCCAAAGCTTCCCTGTCCAGC
Source organism: Thermophis baileyi (assembly GCA_003457575.1). Lineage (NCBI taxonomy): Eukaryota > Metazoa > Chordata > Lepidosauria > Squamata > Dipsadidae > Thermophis > Thermophis baileyi. The sequence continues at coordinate 367,266 of QLTV01002173.1, forward strand.
TGGCTATAGTTCCTCTCTGCGCTAGACAGAGTTCTAGAGTAGTAAGCCACAGGAGCCTCGGTGCCATTGGGAAGCCTGTGGCTAAGAACGGTGCCAACCCCCACAGGAGAGGCGTCACAAACAAGGACCAATGGCAGGGTGGAGTTATATTGGATGAGGAAACTGTCACTGGTTAGCAGTCATTTGACAGCTTTGAAAGCTGTAGCTTCCTTGGGCACCCACACCCAAGGGGTGTTCTTGGCGAGCAGTCTGTGGAGTGGTTCTGCAACGGTGGCTTTGCCCTTTAGGAACAGACTGTAAAAATTGAGGAGTACAAGGAAGGCTTGGAGCTCGGCTTGGTTCCTGGGGGCTGGGGCCTCATGGATGGCCCTAAGCTTGCTCTCTGTGGGGTGGATTCCTTCTGCATTAACCCGGTAACCTAAGAATTCTACCTCTGGCACCCCGAGCAAGCACTTGCTGCGTTTGGCTTTAAGCCCTGCAGCACGCAGTTTTGACAGGACCATTCTGACTCGACAGTGGAGCTGGTCCTGGTCACAGGCAGAGATGAGGACATCATCAAAGTAGGACATGACCCCAGGGACTTTCTGCAACAGGCGTTCCATTACACTCTGGAACAACCCTGGGGCCACGCTAACCCCAAACTGCAGCCTGTGACATTTAAAAGCTCCCCTGTGAGTCACAATGGTCTGTGCCTCTGCGGTAGCGCCATCTACTGGCAGCTGCTGGTACACCTGCACAAGATCTAGTTTAGCGACCAGGCGACCAGGCCCCAGGGAGTGTAGTAGATGGTGCACAATCGGCACAGGATAGGCACTCTGTTGCAAAGCCTTATTCAAGGTGCATTTATAGTCGACGCAAATCCTGATGCTGCCATCCCCTTTAACAGGGGTGACTATGGGAGTCTCCCATTTTGCATGGTCGACTGGTTCTAGTATTCCTGCTGTATGAGCTTGTCCAGCTCCTTGTCGATTTTTGGCCGTAAAGGGAGAGGGACCCGCCTGCGCTTAAGCTGTATGGGGGCTACGTTAGGGTCAAGGTTGAAAGAAATCAGAGTCCCCACATACTTGCCCAAGCCTTCACTGAAAATGTCCTGGAACTCGTCGAACAGGTCATCAAAGTCCGAGTTCCCAATGGCGTTGATGCTGGTGACTCCTAGGCCGAGTGCGTCAAACCAGTCCAGGCCGAGGAGGCTGAGAAGGCTGCTGTTGACTACGGTGACCTGGAGAGCCCCCTCGAACGCGTTAAACTTGATGGGGAACTGGCCTTGACTGATGACAGGGATTCAGTTCCCCTGGTAGTCGGAGAGACGAATGGAGGTCTTCTGTAGGCGGGTAGACCAGAGACTCGGAAGGGCGAGCTTCAGTGTCTGCCATGCCACGATTGAGACCGCTGAGCCGGTGTCGATTTCCATGGTAATGGGTGCTCCATCGATGGAGACAGTGACCATCAGCTTCTTTTTACTGTTGCAGCTGGCTCTGGCAACCCGTGTTTGGTTGGTGTCGCGCAGTGGCTTTGAAATTCGCGCCGGGATCGGTTTGACAGCTCGCCGCGGGCAGAGTCCTGTGCATGAGCATCCTTGGCGGGAAAAATGGCGTGGCAAACTCGCGCCAAATGCCCTCTTTTCTCGCACCGTTGGCAGACGGTGTCCCGGAAATGGCACGATGCCCTTGGATGTCGCCCCCCCACAGCTGGCACACACAGCGGGGGAGTCCTTAGGGGCAGGCAGGCACTTGTGGTCAGTGCGGCAGATGTCGTCGTCACTGCTGTCAGGCTCGTTGAGGTCGCCCTGGTGCACAGCCAAAGGAGGCTTGGACTCCTTCTAAGCAGTGGCGAAGTGATGTAGGGACTCCGCGGCCTTGGTCAAAGACTCTGCAGCCCTGGCCTCGTCCAAAGAGGCAGCCAGGGTGAGGTTAGGCTTTGCCAAGAGCCAGTGCTGCAGGCGGATGTCCTGCATGCCACAGATGAGCTGGTCCAGGAGAATGTTGTCCAGGTCGTGGAATTTGCAGTGGCCGGAAGCCTTATGGAGGGCAGCGATGTACTGGTTTATCGTCTCGCCCTCCTGCTGCATCCGCTGCCTGAACTTGTAGCGCCGGACGACCTTGGACGGGGTGGGTGCATAATGGGTCTTCAGAGTAGCCTGAAGGACGTGCCATGGTACGGTGTGTACCAGGGTTGGGTCTCACAGCAACTCCATGGTGTCAAACACCTCGGGGCTGCAGTGACTTAAAAACAAAGCTCTTTTGCAGGTATCGGTCAGACCCAACAAGTCATTGGCCTCGAGGAAGCACTCAAAACACCGCATGTACAAGTCCCACTTCTCTCGGGAAGGATCAAATGGTGCCGGCGGGTGGAAGGCAGACATTGTGGCAGATGAAGGCAGAACGAGAAGGTCTGCCTGGCTGGTTGCTGCACTGGATAGGCTCGTCTTTGTTCTCCTAATCCCAAGCCCTCGTCGCCACTGTTAAGTAGTGGGAATGATCACAGGAGACAGACTTCAGAACAGCTCTTTTATTCAGCTCTACTCCAGACAACCAGCAAACAAGTGTCTGACAGCTTGCTCTTTTATAGAGAGCTGTCAGACAGAACAGCCAATAGCGTTTGAGCATTTTCCCGCTCAAACGCTGGACCTGGGTAAAACCATGTACTGACAGTTAGTACACAACAATAGTGGATTTAAATAGAAGTATATATTTCATTTCCCAAACATGTTTATGACAAATAAATTCTCCTTATTAAAAGCCTTGACAAAATATAAGAATTGGACATTGCTTTGCTACTCTAAAATATCCTCTCAAGTATTTCACCCATTTTCATTAATTTATTTTCATCTGTTCCTGGCAGAATTTGTTATTTTAATACAAAGAGCAATTAAGAAATTCAATTTCTTTTCTTTTTAAAAGCATGGGATGAGAAATTATGATAAGTAATGGAAATTTGCAAATTAAAGCAAGGATTGAATGTTTCTTATGGTGAATATGATCATTAGAGAAATTATCTGTGTTCTTAACTATATAATGTAAAAGTATTACACAGGAAAAAAATAACTTTTACTAGTGATAGAACTTGGAGTCCATTTCTAAGCTAAATGGCTCTCTAAATGGCTACAGTTTGTAACTTGCTTTAGCTTTCCTTCAATTTCATAACCATTCATACTATTAGGGTAGACTGAGACCACCAACTAATGCTGGGAAGAAATTGCAAAATAATGGAGAATTAAGTTTTGTGCAGACCCTATGTTATTTTGATGCTTTCAGTTATTACAAAAGAAAGTTAAAGAAAGCTTAGACCAGTGATGGCGAACCTATGGCACGCGTGCCACAGGTGGCACGCGGAGCCATATCTGAGGGCACGCGAGGCATTACCCTATGTCAGCTCCAGTGCGCATGCGCACGCTGGCCAGCTGATTTTCGGCCTTCTTTTTGGCTGTTTTCATTCTCCCAGACTTCAGGAAAGCCTCCTGAAGCCTGGGGACAGCGAAAACAGCCCAACCAGAAGTTCACTTGTGTGCTCACCCCCAGCATCCTTTTCACTGTCAGAGGTCTTCAGGAACTTCTTCGGGTTTGGACAGTTGCAGCCAGGCCTCGCACACCTCGGCCCATTTCTTCTGCAGCCCGCAAGGCTTTTCTGAAGGCCTCTGCAGCCGATAACAGAGCTCCAGATCAATCCGGAGCTATGTTACCGGCTTCACAGGCCTTCAGGAAAGCCTTGCTGCAGAAGAAATGGGCCAAGGTGTGCGAGGCCTGGTTGCAACTATCTGAAGGTGAGTAGTAGGGCAGCTCCACTTCCGTTTTGTTTCCGAACTTCCGATTGGCCCGTTGGGCCATTTTTCACCGTCCCCGGCTTCAGGAGGCTTTCCTGAACCCTGGGGAGAGCGAAAAACAGCCCAACGGGCCTACCGGAAGCTTCAGTGAGGCCTGTGCGCATGCATGGGGGGGCAGCGTGGGGGTTGTGCGCAAGCACAGGCGGCAGCACGGGGGTTGTGCGTATGCACGGGGGGAGGGCATTGCATTATGGGTGTGGGCACCCGCGCGCACGCTATTGTGCGCGCGCACACCCTTTTGCCACCTGAGCCAAAAAAGGTTTGCCATCACTGGCTTAGACTGTCAATCTAAACAGCTCTTGCATATGGAATAAAAGGAGATACTTAACTTATCACCATTGGCCAAAAAGTATTTCTGGCCATTAAGAAGTAGTGTCTAGGTTCACAGAGTGAGGTAAATAAAAATGTAGTTTGCTTGTTGGAAGTTGATAACACAACACAGTTAATGATTAACATGTTCTAACTTCATGGTTAACTAAAACATGTTTATGAATTAAGTTTCATTATCTAGGTTTACAGAGACTCAGAAAAGAAATTGCCCTGAATAATTAATTATATCATTTAGGCTTGCCAAACATTAAACTAAAATTTAATTAATTAGTTTATCACTCAGCATTTTGTATGCATACTGTTCTGACCTAGGCTTCCTGATAAATAATACCGCACACACGGAGTCCCAAAAACCTCTTTTTTATTTAAACGGCTGTGAATTCTGTTCATTCCCAGCCGTAATAATTCCCAAACAAGATTAAGTAGTCCAACAGAAGTCTTTCGGAAGAAGGCTGATATCACCAACCTTTATCTCTTTTGACACGCTGCCAAAGACCTAATTGGCAAGGAGCTTTGCAAAGCCAAACAGAACACGGAGTCAGAACTGAAAATGCTGAGACACGAATTGAACCAAGTTGCTTCCTGCAACGAGCACATCCGTTTGCTCCACTTTTATATCCTATGGGAGGGGCCAATCATCTCCAAGCCTTACTCCCAAGTAGTCCTTTTCCTCCATAACTGTTCTTGCCTTCTGGCAGCTTTGCGCATGCACGCATTGGGGACAGGCTGCCCCTGTTCCTCTGCCTCGCTCATGTCAGCCTCTGGAGGCTCTGGAGTCAGCACAGACCTCCCAGATGGCCCAGGCTGGATTTCTGCCTCTGGCACCGAGCCTTCTCCAGACTCCAGGCCTGGCCCATGTTCCTCCCCAGCCTCCTCGCTGTCCGACTCTGTTGCCAGCTCCGCAGGCCGCTGGTGGACCACAACACATACAGCCAATGGGTCGTATGAACACAAATATTGGGGTTTAGTCAGTAAACTTTGTAAACGAAGTAAATCATAGCTGAAAATATTATGATAATATAACTAGTAAATCCAAGGTAATATCAGATTGTAAAATATATTTCTTTCATGTCTCTCTCTCCCAAAATTACGAACAACATTTCTGGTATCCATTTAATTACAAACAAAATCATCTAGACGATGAATTAATGGGCACTCCTGCTGGAAACTTGGGCAATTGAGTAAAATCCATCATAATCTGCACAGTGGGCAGTTCCACAAACAAGTCCACATCTTGTTGTTTCAACATGTTTTTCAGGCAGAACTTGTATTTGAGGTGTAAATTTATACACCCCAGACTACTTTAATCTCTTTTTCATGCACAGGAGTGCTAATAGATTTAGAAAAAAACTATTTCACACTTTCCTGCAGATGATGGATGAGTTAGCTTAAGAAGTATAAATGTTGAATGTTGACTGGAGAAATTAAAACAATGAAGGAATAATTTGTTACAAAAATGAGCCCTAACTGCCCTTTGTGTAAACAGAATTAACTGGATCTGATTCTACTGGCATTAAATATACTGCAATTAAATTTGAAATTAATTGATCTAAACTACTTGTTTGAAGATTTCTAAGACTCACTAACTACATTATTTTATTGTAAATATATATTGCTATTTTTCAATAAATATGTTTATATTTATATATGATTTTTTTTCTTATTTAACTAGTATACATGCACTATTTTACCCCCAAATTCCAATTTTAGATCATTGATTTTTTTCCAATGTGAAAGACAAATATGCATCTCCTTACACTTTGGAATGACATTGTATACGTGTCATAAAAATCCAATATTGCCATGTGCGCCTGGCATTTATTTTTTCTGTGTACAAAAATGTAGCTGTCCATTTTTTGTATCTAATCCTTGTAGACTGTTGGTGTAGCTATAAGAACATGTGAATATTGTATAAGGCACAAAGCAATTCTCTGCAAATGTTTGCAGAAATTCAAAAATTGCTTTCATTAAAGCTGATGCTGATTGCCCATTGTAGGGATTGCATAATTATTTCCTGCTGAGTAAGCAGAGACTGGAATATGAAGCAGTCAAGTTCGTCAGAACAAGCTGGCTGCACAAGTAAATAGGATACTTAGTATCAGGGGTGGGTTCTGACTTACCTCGCTGCCTGTTCGCTTCCTCATGCACCACGTGGGCGCACCGCGCTTTGCGCGCGTGAATGCGCAGTGCTAAAAACCAAGCTTGTGCGCATGCACAGAAGCAAAAAACAAGATGGCAGCGCCTACAGTGCTGCCGAGAGAGCCGGTTCGGGGGTGTGTCCAGCCGGCCATCGTGCTGGTTCGGCGAGCGGGGGGAAATTCCCGCTACCAGTTCTATAGAGCCAGTCCGAACCGGCAGGAACCCACCTCTGCTTAGGATGAGTGCCATTGAAGTTCAGAGCAGAATCCCAACATTTTTTTTCCCCACAGTACTTGGATAAGTGGGCAATTGTTGAAGATGGGCTCTTAGACCAGTTGCTAAGAACATGTTACAGTTGGCTCATGAACAAATAGAAGTGGGTAGAAGGCTAGGAGAGTTTTTTTTTAAAGGGATTTGGTTGTTTAATTGGTAAGTATGGTCTTTGATATTGCCAAAAGGAGCCTTTGGAGCAGTGTACTAAGCAGTAAAAGAGTGTATGTCGTTCCTTGTTTAGGGACCTGTTGATGGGATTACTAGTAATATTGGAATGATTGGAGTCACCAGAGTAATTGGCAATAAGCAGTAAAGCAGTGGCTGTGGTAGATCCAATCAAGCAGCTGTTTGGTAGCATGAAGCTTCAGACTGGAAGTGCTACCACTTAGCTGCTATGAGCCGTGGTGGTGCAGTGGTTAGAGTGCAGTACTGCAGGCTACTTCTGCCGCCTGCCGGCTGCCTGCAATTTGGCAGTTCAAATCTCACCAGGCTCAAGGTTGACTCAGCCTTCCATCCTTCCAAGGTGGGTAAAATGAGGACCCAAATTGTTGGGGGCAATATGCTGACTCTGTAAACCACTTAGAGAGGGCTGTAAAGCACTGTAAAGTGGTATATAAGTCCAAGTGCTATTGCTATTGCTAAGTGGCTGATGGTAGCATCTTTGAAGATCTTCCTGACAGTTATAATGGCAGTAAGCTTGTGATCACTAGTTCCCTGGCTGTGCAGAGATGAGGCTGATAGCCAGGTATGTGCTCTGCACAGGACTGCCATTGAAGAACATCCAGAATCTTAAGCTGGTTCATAATGTGACAGCAAAAACATTTATGGTGCACCTTGTTGAACCCATGTTATGCCTCTGCTCTGCAAGCTACACTGACTTTTAATAGGCTTCTGGATAGAAGTCAAGCTACACAGTCTTTCATGTTATTTGCAGGACCATGTTTCTCTGACTGTTTCTATCCAGACTATTTGTTCCAACAGAAGTGGCAGGCTGAGTCCCATCTATTAGAAAATATCATTTGGCAGGGCATATGAAGTGGGCCTTTTATGTTGTGACTTGTTTATTTTATTTATTTATATCCTGTTTTTATTATTTTTATAAATAACTCAAGGCAGAGAACATACGTACGGTAATATTCCTTCCTCCTATTTTCCCCACAACAACAATTCTGTGAGGTGAGTTGGGTTAAGAAAGAGTGACTGACCCAGTCAACCAGTCGACTTTCATGTCCAAGGCAGGACTAGAACTTAGTCTCCTGGCTTCTAGCCTGGTGCCTTGAACACTAGACCAAGGTGGCTTGCTTTCTAACATCACAATACTCTCCAAAATCCAGTTGACCCCAAACCTGCTCTCATTTCATAATGACCTGGAAAAATGTAGCTGTTTTCCCAGTCATGGAAGGTGGGAGATTAGTTGGGTTTATGAGATGAATTTGTCAGGGTATGTAGATTTAATAGCTGTAAGCTGATGAGAAGTTGTAAACGAAGGCAACCGGAAGCTGATGCAATGGGAATGAGGGTGCAGGGTTACTGCCACTTTAAGAAGCTGGGTAAAAAGCTGTCTATATAAGGGAAGCCATTAGAGGGCGTGTCCCTTCTCCTCATGTTCTCTCTCATTGTATTCTCCTCATTGCTCTTCTCTCATGTATCAGTAGCTGTATAAAGGTATTTAACCACGTATAAGTTTGTATACTGTATATTTAGCTGTACATAAACCACTATTAAGTATCTAAAGGCTCTGTGTGCTGTGTGCTGTGTGTTTTGTTCCTGGGTTTATCTCATAATACTAATCACGCTGCCTAAACTCTGACAGAATTTTTATGGTGGATGTAGTTGTCCTCACTGCAAATATAATAATTATTATTTTATATTGACTTTTAATCCAAAATTAGCTATCCAGATATCTGCATAATGGATAACATTTAAATTAATTCAAACAAATAATTGAAGAAATATGTCTTTCCTTTGTGTTTTGAACAGTTGGGGCACAAGGCAACAATAGAGACAACACTTATAAAATTTCCCTAAAACATAGAATTGGGTGGATGTCTAATCCTACAAAACAGTAATTAAATTTTAAACAATCTTGATAGGTTAGATGAAATTTAACAGATCCAAATGTGAAGATTTTTACTTAGGAAACGAAGTTCAAATGCACAGGTAAAAGATAAGTAACTGTATTGGGGGGGGGAGGAATTGGAATAGTTGGAATAATGAGTATGAACCAGCAATGTGGTATGATTGCAAATAGAGTCAAATGTAAAAGAGCAAGTGAAACTATTGTAGAGGTATACTTTCTAAAGCATAGAAAAGTAATTGTTCTATCTTATTCTGCTTTAATCAGATAATATACATTGGACTCCCTACTTTAAGAGGACTTCAGAAAAACTGAAAAAGATGCAGCAAAGATAATAAGGACTAGAAATTAAATTCTGTGAAGAAGATCGAAGAGGTATGATTAGCCTTGAAAAGAGTGAAGAGGGATTAAAGTAACCTCCTTCAAAAAACTCAAGTGTCACACAGAAAAAGTGAAGAGTCTGTTCTCTGTCATTTCTTTTTTTTTTAAATTTAATTTTTATTGAAAAGTATTAAAAAAGGAACAAACATATAATGTGTATATACATATGTACATAATCACATATATACATAAATACACAAACAAAACTACAAACAAACAACAACAACAAAAAACACAAACCTAACACCACAAATCACAAGACAAATTCCAATTTCATAAAGCAGCCTAACGTATCTTAGATATTACATACATCTTATGTGCATATTATATATTTCTCGTAAGTTAATGTCAATTTATCAGTATATCAGTATCACTATTTCAGTTGTCTATGTGCACTCAAAACTCGTGTAACATTTTGTACTTACATAAATAACAAATGAACAAACGTACCTCTATTTTATTTTATTTTTTCCCTTTAACCAGTCATAAAATTTATCCCAAATTCCATAGAAAGCCGTTTCTTCCTTATCCTTTATTCTCATAGTGAGCCTATTCATTTCCGCACATTCCATGATCTTATTTATTATCATTATATTGGATGGGACTGCATCTTTTCTCCACATTTGGGCATAGATAATCCTTGCTGCTGTCAATATATGGATGACCAAATATTGGTTGTTTTTATTTATTCCACTTTCCATCATACCAAGCAGGAACACTTCTGGTTTTAATTCTACCTTTTGTGA
>QLTV01002173.1:389562-405124 GCA_003457575.1 Thermophis baileyi
GATTTCAGCAAGGAAGAAGCCCAGGGCTTTGGGATCCCCTCCATATTTTATTCCCAGCTGAGGAACCTTTGGAATTCGGCACCTCCGGGGGATGCCCCCCCACAAGAGAGGCCTGGGCTGCAGTGGCCGTGGCTGCTGGGATGCCTGCGACTGGAGCCAGCCCCTGCTGAGCTGCAGGAATTACAGCTGGGGTTAACACTGGCTCCCACTGCTGCCTCTCCAGCTTCTTCGCGCACAGGCAGGGCATGCTTCTCGGCAAGCCCCCCCGAGCTCTCCGACTCTCAAGGGCTTCATGCAGAAGTTGCAGGCCATGTGTCAGCAGGAGGTCCACTTTGTCGGCTTCCTGCAAGGCATCATCTCCCCTCCGGCGTCTGGTGACAGTTCCCCCTGGGGGGTGCTCCTCCGGAACTTCCATGCGTCCTACGCCCAGCGACCATTTGGCTTGGACTGGTTTCTCCTCGAGCTGCACTCCTCCAGCCACTCTATCTCCTCCCAGCAGCGGTGTGGCTGGGGGGAGGTCGACCCCACAGCTCCCCAGTCTTCCTGGTCGCTCCTGTGGGTTGACATTGTGTGCTCAGCCCCCGCGGTAGACTAGGTCTCCGGGTTGGCTGATAAAGCAGATCTTGCTTAATGTCAGGCGTGCCTCCATTCAAAACCCAAGAAAGGAAAACTGCATCTTATACTCTGAAAAATACGGTACTTTTACTGAGTATGAACTGATAGCAACAAAATGAAAGCAAGATCTGAGGCTAAAGCAGGGGTGAAATGCTCCCGGTTCGGGCGTGCCTGCCGGTGGTCAGAGAGCCGGTAGCGATGGCAGCGCAAGGCTTTTCCCACCCGCCCGGACACCACCATTTGGGTTCTTTTACCCTCTGCGCATGCGCAAAGCGTTCGGCGCATGCGCAGATGGTAAAAGAACCCAAATGGTGGTGTCTGGGCAGGTGGGCAAAGCCTCGCACTGCCATCGCTACCAGCTCTCCGACCACCAGCAGGCATGCCCGAACCGAGAGCATTTCACCCCTGGGCTAAAGGTGCGAAAATTGCATATTGAAGAAGCATTCCCAAATTCCTCCCCCCAAGGACCCTGACTGAATGTCCAATCTCCAGCCCCCAGGATGTCATGTGGGGTGCATTTTCAAGTGGAGCCATCCATCTGGTATGCCGGGACGGTTGACGTTGAGCTGGCTATAAACAAGTCCATTCAGCTGTGCAGCAGATGATGAGACTTTTCCTCCCTTCGCCTCCTTTTTCAAACACACAATGAGACATCCCCACCAGCACTCTTCCCCCCTCCCAAATACTTAAGCTTCCCCCCGCCCCCGTTTCTATGGCAGCCGATAGCAAGCAAGCAGCATGGAGGCTGACATTCGGCCCTCCTGCAGTAGGGACGTTAGTCCTAGGGAAAAACATAACACAACATGGACAAGGTAGACACAACTTGAAAGTATAAAAGCATTGACATAAATAATCTCAAGGTTTATCAGGGTATTTGGAATGGAACAACTGTAACAGCTTCGGGGTCTGACATCTCGCTTGTTCACCCATTCAGAATGGGTGGAAGGGAAGTGTTTCCAGGCCACCAAATATTGTACCTTGCCCCTATGTTTTCTAGAATCGAGGATCTCCTTAACCTTGAAATGTTGTTCACCTTCAATGAGCAAGGGAACAGGAGGGGGAGTTTGGTCTGGTCAAAGTGAGGAGGTATGTTCAGGTTTCAGTAAACTAACGTGAAACACAGGGTGAATCCTCCTAAGAGTTTTGGGCAGCTCTAATTGTACCATGACTGGGCTCACAATTCTTACAATAGGAAAAGGGCCCACATACTTAGGCCCTAGCTTTTTCAACTTCTGGGTAGTCTGTAGGTATTTAGTTGAGAGGAAAATCCTATCTACCATTTGGTATTCCTTCACTCTAACTCTTTTCTTGTCAGCTTGCCTTTTATGTGCTCGATGAGCCTCATCTAGTGCCTTACGAGTAACGGGCCAGGTAAATTGCTCAATCCACTAAAGAAGGGATTTGAGGCTTCTCTTGAGGCAGTTCTGGAATGGGTATGAAGTCTTGACCAGAGACCACCCTGAAGGGGGTAAAACCCGTGCTACTATGGACGGAGTTATTATAAGTGACCTCTGCAAATGGCAGTAAGTCTACCCAGTTATCTTGCTGATAATTTACATAGCATCTGAGCTTTTGTTCTAGAACCAAGTTAGTCCGTTCACAAGCCCCGTTAGTCCGCAGATGATGGGCGGAGTTTAAGCCTTAGGCGGAGCCTAACAACTTTAGGAACTCCCTCCAGAAGTGGGAGGTGAACTGGACCCCCCTGTCCAAAATTATTCATTCAGGGACAACGTGTAGCCTATACACATGTTGAATAAACAGTTTAGCCAACATTTTTGCTGATGGAATCTTGGAGCAGGGTACAAAATGTACCTGCTTGGAGAACAAGTCTGTGATCACCCAAATGTCCGTATTACCACCACTCTCGGGTAGTTCAATGATGAAGTCCATGGATATTTCTTTCCAAGGAGCACCTGGTCTAGCAACGTTCTGAAGTAATCCCTGCAGCTTTCCAGGTGGCCTCTTTGTGGAAGCACACACAGGACAGCTAGCCACATAAGCCTCTATGTCCTTTTTCAAAGATGGCCACCAGAACTGCCATTTAACTAAGTGTAATGTTTTCATGAACCCAAAGTGTCCAGCGGCTTTCGAATCATGGGCCTGTTGTAATACAACCTCCCTAAGACTGGAAGGGATGTACAACTTAGCCCCCACCCAGGCGAGGCCATCACGAACAGTACACTCGTTTGAGTGTGACATGAACTAGTCGTCAATTATTAGCGCTTCTTTTAGTTGTGCGGTTAAATCAGTGGAGAGATCCAGGTCCACTTTCCCTTGGGTTCTAGTGACTACAGGAGCAGCCAATTGCTTGGAGGGGATTACTGGATGGATTACTTCCAGCCGTGTGCTATTAAATTGGGGCAATCTAGATAGGGCATCTGCCATAAAGTTCTTTCCCCCAGGAAGGTAGCGCAGAGAAAAATTAAACCAATTAAAGTGTTGTGCCCAATGGACTTGCCTGGGCAACAACTTCCTTGGGGTTTTTAGGGCCTCTAGGTTCTTATGTCTACACTTCAAAAGAGTGTTTCGCCCCTTCGAGGAAGTGCATCCAGGTTAACAGGGCCCACCGGATAGCAAAAGCTTCCTTTTTCCATATTGCCCACCTCCTTTCAGTTTCAGTTAATTTACGGGAGGTGTAGGCGCAGGGTTGTAGGGTTCCATCAGTGTTTGCTTGAAGTAATACTGCCCCCACAGCCGTGTCACTGGTGTTGGCCTGGACTATGAAAGGGGCATCCATGTCGGGGTGCTTAAGTACGGGTTCGGCTGCAAATAACCGTTTAAGTTTCTCAAAAGCGGCCTGGCACTCCATGGTCCAGTCAAGGGGGCAACTAGGCCTTGGCTTTGCTTCTCCTTTTGTCTTTAGGAGATTGGTAATGGGCAGTGCAATTTTAGCAAAAGTGGGAATGAATTGCCAATAAAAGTTAGCAAAGCCTAGGAAGCTTTGCAGCTGCTTGCGGGTGCGTGGGGCGCCCACTCCATGACTGCCTGGACTTTCTCTGGATCCATCTCAATGCCCTCATGTGATATGTGGTAACCCAAATAGTCAATTTTACTTTGATGAAACTTGCATTTTGACAATTTAGCATACAGTTCAGCAACCCTGAGTTTTTTCAGGACTGATCGCACTATTTTCACATGCTCTTCCATGGTCTCCATGTAAATAAGAATCTCATCCAGGTAGACCAGGACCCCCTTGTAAAGATGTTCATGTAGCATCTCATTACTCAATTGCATGAACACCGCCGGTGCCTCCTGTAGTCTGAACGGGAGCACCCTAAACTGGAAACAACCCAAAGGGCAATTGAAGGCAGTCTTCCTGTTAGACAATTTTTCTTTCTCTGTTGTAGAAAAATAAATCAGAAGCTCTCACAGTTGACTGCATTTGCTGAATCAAATAACTTCTTTATAATGTTTTCAAAACATTTACAATACCATACTTTCTTCTTTACAGCAACATATCATAATGAAGTCTTCACACAGAGAGATACAGAGACAGATCTGAGACTGGAAAACATGTCTAGCTTCATGCTTAATTCTTTTGCACAGACTCAGTAGCACTTTACTCACATTGGCTGACTGAGGTACCACATGACTCTTCCTGCTCATGAATATCCCAACACTTCCATTCATCCCCTTCCTTAATTCGAACTCTGTAGTATGCCTCTCTCAAATCCAGCTTAGTGAAAAACTTCCCCTTGGCCAGATGGGCTAACATGTCCTTCATAAGAGGCAATGGGTAAATATTTTCTATGCAAATAGTGTTCAAATTCTTGTAATCCACACATAAGCGAAGAGAGCCATCTTTTTTCTCCTGGAACAGCACCGGGGCGGCCACTCATGGCCTAGCTGGTTGGATGAAGCCCCATTTCAGGTTTTTATCAATAAAGTTCCACAACTCCTCAAGCTCATGAGGGGTCATGGAGTAGATCTTTGGTTTAGGGAGTTTCACCCCTGGGAGGATTTCTATGCTGCAGTCCGTGGGCCGATGGGGTGGGAGCACGTCTGATGCCCTCTCACTGAAGGCCTCCCTGAGGTCCCAATATTCCTTAGGGATTTTCTCCTCCCCCACCATGCATTCGCTCCCCACCGCTGCCAGCTCCTCCGTGGCTTTGGCCAAGCAGAAGGGTCTTCCCCCTTCTTTCCCCTGTTGGGTGGAGCGGATGCACAATAAACCCATTCTCCAATTCACATGAGGGTTCCATTTCCGGAGCCAGGGTAGCCCAAGCAGGAGGGGTCGTTCCATTGCAGGGGCTATGATAAAACTCAAAGTCTCTTGGTGGTCTCCCATCCTCATCTCAACTAGCTCAGTCACAAAGTGGGCTGGGCCCCCCCAGCTACTGATCCATCCAACTGGCAAAATGCAATGGGCACTTTCATGGTCCTCAGTCTCATTTTTCCCACCACCTCTGGGCTGATTATGCACCTAGTATACCCAGAGTCCAAAAGGGCTAACATCTTCCCCTCGGCGCCTGATGATGGCACCCTTAGCTCTATGGAATGGTCAGAGGCCCCGCATGCTGACTTACCAGGGGGTCATTGTCGGAGTCGGTGTCGCTGTCCCCTGGGGTGGTCGGAGTTCCCAGCTCCTCCAGGCCTGGGGGAGCGAACTCAATGACTTCCACACCTTTCAAAGCTGTTTCGTGGTTCTTTGCTGGTGGCTTGTCGTCTCTCTTCCCTCCAGCTGAGGTCATCTTAGAGACAGGTTTGGAGAAACATTCAGCAGCTCGGTGCCCCTCCTTCCCACATTTGAAGCAATGTGAGGACCTGGGCTTTGATGCTGCCCCCCCCTCTTGCTGCTCTAGGGGTCTTTTTCAGTGCGGAGGGGGAAGGCTTGCTCCAACTGTGGCCTTCCCTGTACCGATCTCTGGCCTGGTCAATTTCCACCTCAGCCACCATCACATACCAGCACTGCAGTCTCGGGGGGTGCCTCAGGAACAACAGCCTTGGTAGACGTCCTCATTGAGGCCATCCTTGTTGCATTCTATCAGGGACTCTGCGGACCACCTCCGCATGTGGACAACCAGCTGGCAAAATTCCTGGGTGTATTCAGCCACCAATCTCTTCCCCTGGGTCAGGGTTTTCATCCTGGTTCTAGCCTTTCGTTCAGCCAGGGGGTCATCAAAACACACTCGGAGGGCTGCCATAAACAAGTCATAATCCCTCAGCAGTGGGGAATCCTCATTATGTAGGGCCACCATCCACTCAGCCGCGGTTTCCTCCAGGGCCATGGTGACACACCTGACCTTTGCTGCCTCTGAGGTAAAATCCTCCCCGTACTCCTGCATATGATTCCAAACTTGGGTTAAGAATCCCAGAGCCTTGGGATCTCCTCCGTATTTTACTCCTAGCTGAGGAACCTTTGGAATTTGGCATCTCTGGGGAACTACACCCCCCCCCCGCTGGGGGTGCTTGGGCCGCTTGAGTTCCTGCAGTCCCCGCTGGCTCTGGCTGGGCTTAGGAATCGCTTCTGGGGTTGCAGAGGCTTCCGCTGCCCCCCCCCCCGTTTCCTCAGCTTCCCTCCCCGTAGGCAAGGCATACCTTTCACGTACTCTCCAACTTTCGAGAGTTTCTTTCAGGAGATGCAGGGCCTGAGTCAGCAGGAAGTCTTCCTCGTTGGCTTCCTGCCAGGCAGCCTCTCCCCGCCTGTGTCTGGCGGCTGTTACTCCTGGGGAAATCTCCTCTGGGACATCCATCTGATCTACGCCCAACGACCATTTAGCTCTGACCAGCTTTTCTTCAATCTGTGGTTCAGACGTCCACTCTGACCTTTCCCAGCCTCAGTGGGACTGGGGGGAGTCAACCCAGCAGCTCCCACATCCTCCTGGTCACTGCCTTGGCTAGACATGTTTTTGCTCAGCCCCCATGGTAGAGTTCTCTCCGGGTTGGCTGATAAAGCAGATCTTGCTTAATATCAGGTGTGCCTCCATTCAAAACCCAAGAAAGAAAAACCCGAACTCCATGTTTATAGAGAAAGGTACTTTTACTGAGTATGAACTGATAGCAACAAAATGAAAGCAAGATCTGAGGCTAAAGGCGTGAAAATTGCATATTGAAAGCATTCCCAATTCCCTCCCCCCAAGGACCCTGACTGAATGTCCAATCCCCAGCCCCCAGGATGTCATGTGGGGTGCATCTTCAAGTGGAGCCATCCATCTGGTATGCCAGGACAGTTGACCTTGAGCTGGCTATAAATAAGTCCATTCAGCTGCACAGCAGATGATTTCCTCCCTTCGCCTCCTTTTTCAAACACACAACAAGACATCCCCACCAGCACTCTTCCCCCCTCCCAAATACCTAAGCTTCCCCCCACCCCCGTTTCTATGGCAGCCGATAGCAAGCAAGCAGCATGGAAGCTGACAGGTAGATATGAAAATAAGAATACATAAACTGTATATGGGGTCTTCAGAAATAAAAATGGCATAAATATTGTTAGGAGAAGAATGTAAACCAAATTTCATTAACTGATCTATAAATTATGTAATCTAAATAATTTAGTACACTTTGGAAGATTTTGTCAGATAACTTCTTGTGTCTTGAAAAGTCAATAAAGTTCAATCCAAGTTAAAATTTATGGGAAATTTTGTACAAAATGTTATACAAATGGTAATAACCCAGTCAATTGCAAGTACCTAATGTATAATATCAAAGCTATAAATGACTATATGTTGATAACATTATTTATTTATTTATTTATTTATTTATTTATTTATTTATTGTAATGTATTATAATGTGGAATAATATCTAAGCTCCAAGGAGATTTGAGTGAGACACTTATCTACTACAATTATTGCAGGTGATTTCAGACCTGGTTATGAGTAGAGATTGTTATTAGTGTCTTGTTAGATTATCTACAGTGGAAACTCAGTGGGTGGAGTGTGTTCATGTGGATTCTACCTTAAACCAAAAACCCAGTAGCCCAAGAAGAAAAAACAGGAGTCATCTACAATATACAGTACAGTTTAAGGACTATAACAGTCACCATATAAAATAGGCAAAAGACTAGCAGAGCACATCTATGAACACCAATTAAAAGCCAGAAGGCATGCTGAAAACTTTTTAAATTCACAACACATGGTTTAGATATTATTAGTGGCTCCAAACCATAATTAATTTAACATTAACTAAATGTTACATTTGGTTTGAGGCTTCCCAAGAGCTCTGATTATGACAATCACCTCAAAGCAAGCAGCTCCCACTTAAAACGTTGTTCTCATCAAGTACAAAATTGGATTTACAGGAGAGGACATGACATATAGATCTATCCTTTGGCCTCAACAAGTATTCTTCTAAGTGATAAAGTTTTGCCTTTTTTGTGTAAAAGGCAACCGGATATCGCCTGGTACATGAAATTTGAATTACATATTACTTTAGCTACAGGAATACTTCCTCACTACCAAAACCTGCACATTAACATTTTGCAGAGAGATATTAGAATATTAGGCTGTTTACTTCTGTCCTATAAAGGAAATCAAGTAAAAAAAATTGTTTTGAGGGAGAGGGGTAGTGGGGAAATGTGGAGTGTGGCTTTGACTAATGCACATGATTTAAAAGCATATGGTACAATTCAAGCATCAGCCTAAGGTGTCCTCCTAGCACAGGATGAATGATAATTCCACTGTGTCACATTTCTCTAACATTATTCAAAGCAGGTTTGTCAAGTGTGAGGTCAAGCTTCTTACAGTAGCCAAGTTCCTGCTGTGCAGCTGTAATAAGTAGCACAGTCAATGTGAAGCAGTGGTCTGCAGAGAAGAGCTTGTCAGTTTGCCTTTTCTCTTTTCGCTCAAGACAATATGCCTCATGAAAAAAAAATGTCCTTTGATATGGAGGGTAAAGTCTTATTTCACAATTCACAAGAGGCTAGTTCTTTGACAACCCTCATACTGAATTCTTAAGGTCAACCTTTAACCAGAGCGATTGTCTAGGAGGCAAACTTTTATGATTCCAGCCTTGCTACACATTACGGATTGTCACATAAATCTTCCAAAATAAGAACAGAGTTCCATGCCAAGAACAATCAAAATAAAGCCAACTGTTTGGCAGAGTGAAATGGCTACTTCATTAAGTAGAACCAGGAGCACAGCAATAAAGTGTTGAAGGAAACGGCTGAGTCTCTGCTAGTCTACTGCAGTTGCAGTATTGAGGCAAGACACAGCTGGATCCATTTCCACGGAATGTGGGGGAAGGCATTACTTTCTTCATTGCAAAAGATAGCAAAATGTTCAGCACCAGCTGTGATGACAAATCTCTTGTAGTGTCATAAACTTACCATGTCATTGGGAAGATTTAGATGCCAGTCTTGTTTAATTTAGACAAGGTATTGCTAGCGACTGTGTATGTCCTTGTGCAGGAGGGAAAAATACGTTATTAGGGGTGGATGAGCTGAACAAGGATAGTACAACACATTTTGCTGTTAAAGCAAAATAGTGTCTCCATTTACCCAAATGAATATTCCTCGTATCCAGAGCCTCAAGAGTAAAAAAGTCACAAGTTCGTCTCCTGATTAATAGTGTTAAAATACAACATAAAATAAAACTACAAAAAATGTGGTAGCCCTTTATGGTATCTCACTTTATATATGGGAAGGGCTGTCTTTGGAGTTGAAGCTGAATACAGATAATCCTCAATTTACAACCACAACATTTATGTTGCTAAGTGAGAAATTTGTTAAGTGTGTTTTGCTAAATTAACAACACAGTTGTTAAGTGAATCTGGTTTCACTATTGACTTTGCTTGTCATAAGGTTGCAAAAGGTGATCACATGACCCTGGGACATTGCAACCATCATAAATGAGAGTCAGTTGTCAAGCATCTGAATGTAAATCACATGATCATGGGGATGCTGCAACGGTCATGTGAAAAATGGTCATAACTCACTTTTTTCAGTGATGTTGTAACTGAACAGTCACTAAGTGAACTGTTGTAAGTCAAGGACTACCTGTAGAATCCATTCATTCCATCCTTGGGGTTTTTTCACATCTATATGCTCCTGCCTTCCAAAATAATCTTTTTAAAGGGAATTTCTGTATATGAGGGTCAGCATAAACCTAAATAATATTTATAAGCAGACTTAGATCCAAATATTTCAAATATAAAAATATAGTATGTAACTATAAGTAGCATGAATACCACTGCTTTTTTGTTTCCTGAGATTTATTATCTAATCCAGACCACTAGTTATTTGATCTGTCCGTAAGATTCTATAGATATATTTTACAAAGGAAGGAAACATAAAGGCAGAGAAAGAATTTCTGAAGTGTCGGTCTCACAGGAATAAAGATGCAACCTCAATCAACCAGTATGTCCTATGACCATATAATGGGACTAGAATGCAAGAGAGTATTTCTAGTGGCCTCTACCAATTGATTAGAATAGATAAACTCAAATTAAATTAGGAACCAAATATATTTTTTCTGTATATTGGGATGAAAAACATAGCATGACTTAAAGTTACATTGGGACCCAGTTTGCTGTAGTGCAGCGGTTCTCAACCTGTGGGTCGCGACCCCTTTGGGGGTCGAACGACCATTTCACAGGGGTCGCCGCGCACGTTAGCCCGCCATCTTGGTGCCACCGTCACTTGTAGGGGTGAAATGCTTTTGGTTCAGCCGTGCCTGCGGGTCGCCGGACAGCCAATAGCAACAGAAGCGGGAGACTTCGCCCACCCGCCCGGACACCGCTATTTGGGTTCTTTTACCCTCTGCGCATGCACAGAACGCTTTGCGCATGCGCAGAGGGTAAAAGAACCCAAATGGCGGCGTCCGGGCAAAGTCTCCCGCTTCCTTCGCTATCAGCTCCGGAGGGGGAAGGGATATCAAAGGTCATACTATGTCTTTTTTTTTTTAATGGAGACGCCATTAGAAAGGTTGAGAACCACTGCTGTAGTGGTTAAGGCACCAGGCTAGAAACTGGGAGATTGTGAGTTGTAGTCCCATCTTTGGCACAAAGCGAGCTATGTAACCTTGGGCCAGTCTCAGTGCTAGGAAGGACATAATGGCAAACTACTTCTGAAAAAGCCCTGCCAAGTAAACTCCAGGAACTTGTCCAGGCTTTCTTATCTGATACTGTATGATTGAACAGAAGGGAGGGGGGAGTTACAAAAGTTTTATCCATAGAAATCATTTCCCCACAAAAATAACCCCAATCTTAAATCCTTATACTAAATCTGCTTACAGATTATGAATAATTGCAGATGTTCGATCATTAAAATGTTAAAAATATATAGTTTCTGCAGTGCTAAAATCAAATCTTTCCAAAATAACATCCCACTTCCGCAGAATTTACAAAGTATGCATATAGTTTTTTCTAGAAATATATTACATGGCACCCCACATGGTCCTACTTTGTAGCTGCTGAGAGACATCTGTGAATGAGCTATGCTTGCCAGCCAAGCAACTGGAGGAAGATACTGGGAGCTCAATGTAGATGTAGAGAGGTGGTGGCAAAAAAAAAAAAAAAGTCAGTTATATTGGTGTGTAGGAGGGAAAGTCATAAACAGCCTCTATTCCTATAATGTCACTTCAGTCCTATTTGAAGCAGTGGGCACAGGAACTTTTATGGGAAAGCAAGTCCAAATCCAATTATTTCATTCATCAAACTTTGCTTCAGATTTGAAGCAAACAGCCGCCTACCCCACAACTCCCACAATATATAAAATATAGTTTTGTACATAGCTTTGTCTTTGGGCTTTAAGGGAAGCACACAAAGTCTCGCCTGCTCTTGCCAAATCTAATTTCCAATTTGCCATTTTCCCACAGATATTATCAGAATTGCTGTTCATTTGCTGCCAGAATTCTTCTCAAATATGCAACATGTAGACCGCTAAATTTTGCTCTAATGTGCTTTATCCTTAGAGTCTAATCTTGCTAGTGTGGGATTATAAACATAATTTAAGCTACACCAAAAATAATTTGCATGATTTTTCATAAAGGAAAAATTAGAGAAAGAAAGTGCAATCCTAGAAGGTTTGTCTATGTGGGAAAGAATGTTTAAGCAATTATTTAATTTTTTTTCAACACAGCTTTTAACAAAACTTAATGTCTCAAACTTATTTTCACACCTGTAAAATACAGGAATTGGGGATGAACTCTACAGTGAAATTCCAGATCCATGATTATACTTCTTTGAAAAAAGGTGAACTAGAAAAAAATCTAACCACATTCAGGCAAAAAATTGCTAACTATCACAATCACAGTTAGTCAGAGAGAAAAAATCCTTTTCTAAAAGAAACAGTGAGGCCCAAATTTGGGACAACTACGGTAGTTCAATGGATAGGAAAAGATTAATTAGAGATTTCTTCACTTAGACCCCCAACCAAAATCCAGGAAACAGCCAATTTGCTTTGAATGTATAAAGTGCCTGAACACATGATATGTTATTATATGATCATTCCAGAAAATCCCAATGATATGAAGTCCATCTGGCCAGTAGCTCAGGACACTGGCAAGCACACCAGACTTTTTTAAAAGTTAGACAAAGTTGAAAGGAACACTTGACTATGGCATGCATTTTTAAAAAAGTACTGTAAGTGCAAGGTCCTACTTTTCATCAGTTTTTGAAGCAGGGTGAAAGGGAGATGGGAATAGAAAATAGTTTCAACCATTCAGTTGTGTCTGACTCTTGGCAACTTTATAGGCAAGTGCTTTCCATGCAATCCTGTCAAGCACAGCATCTTTCAATTGTTGGGTGTTCATTTTTTTTAATCAGTTCTGATGATATCAAGCCAGTGAGATCTTTGCTTGTCCCTTCTTCTTGATCCACTAAGCATTCCTAACGTCACTCACTTCTCCAATGAATTTGCATGCATGATATGGCCAAAGTAAATCAGATGTAATCTTGAAATTTTGGCTTCTGGTGATGTTTCTGAATTTATACATTTCAGCACCTATCTGTTGGTTGTTCTGACATTGCCTTTCTTTACCAATGGTATGAAAACAGATCTTTTCCAGTTCTGAGGCTATTAATATATAGACCATATTTCTTACATAGGGCAGTGATGATGTTAACTGGCTCTGGTCTTAGTAATTCCATAGGTATTCCATCAATACTTGGGACTTTCTGGTTTGGCAATTTCTCCATGGTCCATTCTACTTCTTCTTTCAAGATGTTTGGTTCTTTATTAATTGGGCTGTCATCATTGTCATATTGATGGTAAGTCAAACTGCTATAGATTGCTTATTTCCACCTGTTCTTGATATTCTGCTGGTTACTTAGTACAAATTTACAGATTTTACAGAAGATAACGTTAAAAAAGCACTACGCAGCATAAAACCATCTCTATCTATTGGACCTGATGGACTATGTGCTTACTTTCCTCTGCCTTAGCAGAACATCTAAGCATAATCTTTGAAATATCTTTCAAGACTGGCTCCCTGCCCAACCTATGGTCACTAGCCACGGTCGTCCCTATCTTCAAAAAAGGAGACCCCAGCTTAGTCGAAAATTATAGAACAATCTCTTTATGTTGCGTCACCTGCAAAGTTATGGAATCAATCATAAATCGATCTATTACCCTTCATTTAGAAACAAACAACCTACTCTCTAACAAACAATTTGGTTTCAGGAAAAATTTATCCTGTAATCTGCAACTCCTACACTGCAAAAACATATGGACTACACAACTCGATCAAGGCAAAGCAAAAGACGCAATTTACATAGACTTCTGTAAAGCCTTTGATTCAGTGGTGCACGACAAACTACTTCTAAAACTGCAATCTTATGGCATTTCTGGCCCCCTGCATAAATGGATAACTGTGTTCCTGTCAAACAGCCAACAAGTGGTCAAAATATAGAAAGCTATGTAATTTTTTTTTTTGGCATTTCTGGACCCCTGCATAAATGGATAAATGTGTTCCTGTCAAACAGGCAACAAGTGGTCAAAATATCGAACGCTATATCAAATCCTGTACATGTTAACAGCAGTGTCCCCCAAGGCAGCGTTTTAGGGCCAATACTGTTTATACTTTACATAAATGACCTTTGCGATCATATTAAAAGCAACTGCATTCTCTTCGCTGATGATGTAAAACTATTCAACACTACCGACAATGCTGCTACCCTTCAAAAAGACCTTGACTATGTGTCAGAATGGTCAAACAAGTGGCAACTTCAAATCTCAACCAACAAATGCTCTGTCTTACACATTGGCAAAAAAATTCAGAACACAAAATACAAGCTGGATGGACACGACCTTGTAGATGACCCTCACTCTGTTAAGGACCTTGGAGTACTCATCTCTACCGTGTTTCCCCGAAAATACAACATGTCTCTAAAATAAGGCCAAGCCTGATTTTTGGGGTGGGCATAAATATATGCCCTCCCCTGAAAATAAGCCCTAGTGAAGGGGTGGCGTGGCCAGCACAGGAGGCAGCCCTTCCCTTCCCCAGTCACCTCATGGAGGTTCAGCCCCTTAATTGCTTCCCGCTGATCAGCTGAGCCAGCAAGGGCTGTGCAACTCGGTCCAGATCTCCAGACCACCTCCCAGCTGCCGGCCTCGTCCCCTTTTCCTGCCGGACCATCTGTGCTGCGATCCCAAAGAAAGAACAGTGTGTGTGTGTGAGAGAGAGAGAGGAGGGAGGATGGATGGAGAGAACATTGCTGCCAGCCCTGGGTAACTCTCAGAAGTTGGATTGGATCTCTCTCTCTTTCTCTCTCTCTCTCTCTCACACACTGTTCTTTCTTTGGGATCGCAGCACAGACGGTCCGGCAGGAAAAGGGGATGAGGCCGGCAGCTGGTGAGGTGCTCTGGAGATCTGGGCCGAGTTGCACAGCCCTTGCTGGCTCAGCTGCAGGAAAATCCCCCACCCCCTTTTTCCTGCCGATCAAAAGGGTAAGCTTCAGGTAAGTCAATGCGGGGCCTTGGGTCCACCGTTTCTCTTTTTCTTTCTCTCTGTCACTCACATACACAGAGAGATATTTGATCTCTTGAACTGCCGTGCACTTTTTGCCCAGAGGGAGACGAAGCGGGTGAAAAGTGTTTGGGAGCCCGATAGGCGCCGGCCTGCATTGTCAAATGTTTGGGCTGCTGAGCACCGGCCTGTACGCTTATTCAGTGCTGCAGGGGCCGGGCTACAGCTACGCCAAGCCAGGCGCTTTTCGGGCTCTGGCCCTGGTGGCCGCTGCAGCTCTCATGCCAGCTCTGCAGGGCAAGCAAGCATGGGGCTGCCCCAGTTGCCTGCAGTGGCTCTGCAACCACCTCGCCTTCTGCCTAGCGCAGCCCACCGCCAAGCCCCGGTTGCTACCCAGCAGCCTCCAGTACCTCCCACTGCAGCTACAGTACCTCACGCACAGATGGCCTGAGAGCTGCAGCACCCACCAGACCCAGGATTGTAGCCTGGCACCTGCAGCACCAAGTAGGCGTGCAGGCTGGCACTCAGTAGCCCAAAGGAGATGCCTTCCTGCCGGAGTTCCGTGTCCAGCCGGAGAGCGGTTCCCAGGACTGCCCGATTCTCAACCAGCCGGCTGCATGGTAGGAGGGGGCTTCCTGCCCACCTCCCACCAAGACCGTCTCAAGTGCCAGGCTCCGGGCTCCACCCCAGGGAGCCTCAATCGGGGCCAAGCTCTTGGCACTTTAACCTTAGACTGTCTACTGCTGACCTCACCCAATTCCTAAGAGGTTAGTAAGGGGCGTGCATAAGCGCACCAACGTGCCTACCGTCCCTGTCCTAATGTTCCCATGTACTCAAAACCGTCTCATGTATATATGTTTATACTTTTACTGTAATCTTATATATGCTTGACAAAAATAAAAAACAAAGGGCTCCCCTGTTTCTTCTCCCCCACTCACCAGGCATGGCAGGGCTTCCTGCCCCTCGATTCTCCCCCACCCCTCCCCACCTGCTACCCCAAATTGTGCCCCAAAATAATAAGACCCCCCCAAAAATAAGGCCAAGCCCTTATTTCGGGGTTCAAAAAAAATAAAATAAGACAGGGTCTTATTTTCGGGGGCAC
>QLTV01002173.1:405263-417350 GCA_003457575.1 Thermophis baileyi
CAATGGCAGGAAATACGACTTCAGCAGCAGCGTGATCAATGCCTGGAACTCACTACCTGACTCTGTGGTTTCTTCCCCAAATCCCCAAAATTTTACCCTTAGACTGTCTACTGCTGACCTCACCCAATTCCTAAGAGGTTAGTAAGGGGCGTGCATAAGCGCACCAACGTGCCTAAAAAAAATGTCCAAATGTTCCCATGTACTCAAAACCTTCTCATGTATATATCTTTATACTTTTACTATACTCTTATATATGCTTGACAAAAATAAAAAAAAAAAAAATAAACATTCCTGTTGCAATTTTAACAGTTCCTTGCCATGCTGAAAAGCTGGATTACATCATTTTCACTATGGCAAGCATTACTTTAGTATGTCCCTTCCTGTTAGCTTTTTCCAGATGTTGACAATTGCTTCTCCCACTGTCTATTTTTGTTCTTCCTGGCTTCACATTGGAAAATTGCATTCAACCTTTTAACTTTGTCCTTATTACCTTTGGCTTTGGCTACCCTATGCTGATCAGCTATTTTGATGGTGTCACCAGATACCCACTTGTTCTCTTTAGTTTTTGGTATGACACATACCTTCCAGCAATTTCCAATTTACCTTGGATCTCTTGCCACTGTTTATTTTGATATTTTCCTTCTAGATTCAGTGGTTCAAACCTATTCTTAATTTGTATGGTGTACATAGGTGAGATGTTGTTCACATTGAATTTT
This sequence comes from Thermophis baileyi, assembly GCA_003457575.1. Classification (NCBI taxonomy): domain Eukaryota; kingdom Metazoa; phylum Chordata; class Lepidosauria; order Squamata; family Dipsadidae; genus Thermophis; species Thermophis baileyi. The sequence continues at coordinate 405,980 of QLTV01002173.1, forward strand.
TAGGGGATAGTACCTTTTTTCACATTGCACAATTTAGTTCAGTTTAGCCACTAATAGCTGATGAGCTACAATCAGGAAATGTCTTACGTAACTGAATCTTTTCAGCATTGTTGGCTAAAATAAAGTCTATCTGATTTCAGTGTTGTCCATTTGGTGTTGTCCATGTGCATAAACATCACTTGTGTTGAATAAACCACATATTCATTATGCTGGGATGATTTTCCTGGCAAAATTGCACTAGGCAATCACCACCTTCATTCCATTCACCTAACCCAAACTTACCTACTATTCTTGCAACTTTTCCTTAGCCTACTTTTAAATTGAAATCACCCATAATGTACAAAAGATCTCTTTTTGGTATTTGCTTGAGAGCAAAAAAAAGTTCAATTTCATCATCATTTGAGTCTACAGTTGGAGTGTAGATTTGTAGCATGGTGATGTTGAGTGGCTCTGTGATTCTCAACACATTTAACCCCTTGTCTGCTTACACAGAATGCAACTCCCTTTTATCTGATGATATCATTTCCAGAAAAATAAACCATAAACCTGTCTGATTTGAATTGACCACTGCCTGCCCAATGTAACTAACTGAGGATGTTTATAGAATAGAAAATACTTACTGTATTTATTTATCATTCGTCTTAAGATAGATTTCTTCATGAGTAAATATTATACTCTGGTGAGCATTTTCCATAAAACTGGTGAGGAATTTCCAAATATTGCAGGATTCATAACTCTCATAATTACTAACCAGTAAGACCAAACTAGAAGATTGTCACATGCCAAGAAAGGATAGTTCTGAAACCCATACTGAAGAAGAGACAAGGTTGCAAATAGATATACATATAAATTACGTTTGCTTTTTCAGGATCTTTCACATTTTCTAAAAATGAGACTATAGCAAAAGCAATATTTATACAGAATGGGAAAACAAAAAATGAAACAATGGAGCCCGAGACATGCTCATCTGTGCTTTCAGTATTATGCATGTTTATACTTGATAATACTTCTCTATGGTGTTGTAATCTGATCATTAGTTAAGCAACACCAGTTTTTCTCTCTGAACTTGATATTGGTAGATTAGAGCATGCAGTCTGCTATCTGTGACTCATCATTTCCTCATCTTACACAACCTGTTCCTTTGACTGCTTCCCAGAGATGAGAAAAATTGGTTTCTCTATGCCACCTCATTGTCCATTCATAGCTGACCTAACTTATTGACGTCACTGGGTCTGTGGAGGCTCCAGGCCAGATTTTTCAATTCATGAGAGTCAATAGTAACCAGGAACTGATCTTTGTTCTTCAATTTGCTGCTCTTCATTTAAGGTGAACAGCTGATGTAAAAAACACAGATATTCTGGAGTATCTTAACTGTTTGCAAAAAAAAATCCAAATTTTACCCAAGTAAAGATTTAAAGTATAAAAAAATATTCATTAGAATTTCAAATACATGGTTTACAATAATATCTGATATTTGTAGAAATAATCTCATACCTGTGATTCATAGAACTTCTGAAATATAAAACAATAGAAAGGGATCTCCTTGTCTATGAAACAGTGTGTGTGTGTGTGTGTGTGTGTGTGTGTGTGTGTGTGTGTGTGTGTGAGAGAGAGAGAGAGAGAGAGAGAGAGAGAGAGAGAGAGAAGAGAGAGAGAGAGAGAGAGAGAGAGAAAGAGAGAGAGAGACAGACAGACAGACAGAAAGACAGACAGACAGAAAGACAGAGAGAGACAGAGAGAGAGATGATACAAATACTTGTTAATATGTCATATACAATCCAAGATTAAAGGTGATTTTTAACAATTCAAAAAAGGAATGCAAGCATGCACATTATATTAAAATCCTTTAAGGTATACTTGAATTGTTTGTTCTGTTTAGTTCTGTGGAAGGAACGGAAAGGAGTCCCTGCAGATTTAACTCCACTAGTCATTGCCGACTATAGGGAGTGGCATTCATCTCCATTTCGAGGCCATGAGCCAGTGCTGTCTGAAGATGTTACTGCAGTCAGGTGGCCAGCATGACATTGTGGAGTGTTGTTTCCTCCCCACCAAATTGGTACCTATTTATCTACTCAAACTTACATGCTTTTGAACAACCTGTCTGCTTTCCAGCCAACAAACCCAATGTCTTAACTGCTGAGCCATTGTGCTGTCCTTTAGTTCTATGGAGTCCTTGCAAAATAGTGTCCATTGCTCCAAGATACAAGTTCTGTTTGGTTTTGAACTTGTTAGTAATATTCAATAAGGAGATTACTAAAAAAAGAAAAAAGAACATTATTAGAAATATAGTCTCTTTTTTCAAGTCATAACATTTTAATTAAATACTTTAATAAAACACTAGTGGACTATTTGTTTAAGATATAAATTAATCCCAAATGCAAAAGTATATCTTGAAAGGTAAACTTATACTTTTCTTTTAAAGTGATCAGCCTAATTTCTTCAAAGTCTTTCTATATTTTTCTTGATATTTTGAGATATTTAAAATTATTTGTGTACAAGTAATCCTTGAGGTATGACCAATCATTTAGTGACTGTTCAAAGTCATAACAGACCTCCAAAGAGCCATATACTACCCCATTTCAAAGTTATGAATTCTACAGAAGCTAACTGGTCATTCGCCCTATCTCTTCCCTCCCCCCCATCCTTGCCCTGCTGTGTCCCCAAAGGCACTGGGCCTGCTTTGTCCCCTTCTTCACCCCTCACAATCCTTCACTTTCCTTCTGAAGACCTCCAGAACTTAGAATATGGGGGAAGGGAAAGGAAAGTACTGTAGGTCTTTCTTGCTGGGCCATGTGGTGTGTCCGTTTGACATCTGACCTGCTGGACTGGGCAAAGCAGCTCTTCCCCCTCCCTCTGCATCATTGTCTGTTCTCCATGTCAACAGAGTCCAGTTTTTTCCAAGTCCGGTTTCAAAACATGCTTTTCCCTCCAGGCAATATAGAAACTCCGCAATGCACAAACTTTGCCTCATCATGCTCTGATGAATTAAAGAGGAAATGCAGATGGAAGAGGAAGAGCTGCTTTTCTCAGTCCAGCAGGCCCAGGAAAATTAATTGTGCTGCAAACACCTATCTATACCAATGACTGCATCTCTGGGGATCCCTCTGTTAAAGTACTAAAGTTTGCAGATTATACAACAGTCATTGGCCTCATTTGAGACAATGATGAGTCTGCATATAGATTGGAAGTTGAGCAACTGGCCCTGTGGTGCAGCTGGAACCATCTGGAGCTGAACATGTTTAAAACTGTAGAAACTAGAGTGAATTTTAGGAAGAGTCCTGCCACCTCTTACTATATTTGACAGCACAGTATCAGCAGTAGAATCCTCCAAATTTGGGGGTTCTATAATCTCCCAGGATTTGAAATTGACATCTAACAGAACCATCATTAAAAAGGCACAACAAAGAGTGTTCACATGCCCCAGGAGCTGTCGATACAGCTCTACAGATAAATTATTGAGTCTGTCATTTGTATTTCTATAACAGTCTGGTTTGGTACAGCAACCAAACAGGACAGATATGAACTCCAAAAGATAGTTAGGGCTGCAGAAAAAACAATTGCAACCAGCCTGCCCTCTATAGAAGACTTGTATATTGTGTGGGTCAGAAGGAGGACTGAGAAAATATCTACAGACCCATCACATCCTGGACATAAACTGTTTCAACTCCTCCCCTCAGGACGCTGCTATAGGGCATTGCATGCCAAGACAACTAGACACAGGAATAATTTTTTTCCCTCATGCCATCACTCTGCTGATCACTTAATTCTCACAGTACTGGCTTATGTCTAAGTATATTTAGCCATGCTGTATGGCTGTAGTATTATTATTATCTTTCTCATCTTCTTTACTACCCCTCTTATTGGTATCATTATTATGATTATTATTACTCTGTTGCTTTGAGAGCTTTTGCACCAGGGACAAACTCCTTGTGTGTCTAATCATATTTGGCCAATAAACCTCTTCTCTTCTCTTCTCTTCTCTTCTCTTCTCTTCTCTTCTCTTCTCTTCTCTTCTCTTCTCTTCTGATAGTACAGATCATTAGTAAAGACAACTAAGTCCATCTCTATTTCAAATTTAGGTCTAAATCCAGACTAGAAGATTCTAGAAAAGCCAATTCCTCTATTAATTTCTATGTGACTACATTGGACTCTTGAACCAGAAGAAAAAGAATCATTCTGAAATTAAAATTGGACATACCTAGTTTCAGGTTTGGGAATAATTTGCATTGATCTGCAATTGCATGTGATAATTTTACTTTTGTCTCTTATAAATTTAATAGCAAAAATAGTTAAATCAATGAATTAATGAATACAATTATACTAGTTTTTTTTTACTTTTCTTGAACCTACTTTCAGTTAATTGCTGGGCTTTCTATAATTTGTCAGATAAAGGATGCCAAACTACTTGGAAATAATCAATATCATTTAATATATCTATCTGTCTAACATCTATTTTATCCATGATCAGATAAAAAGGAAAGCGACAGACTTAACAGATATCACAGGGTGTGAAAAAATATATTTTAATATATTAATTCAATGGTTTGTCTCAAGGTGTTTCATTATCTGGTCTTTTATAATCTTTGCACAAAAATTTCAGCTTTCAGTTCTGGCAAAAGTGTATTCTAGAAATGTTTTCTCTGTGTCCAGGCCATATTTCAAACCTAGCAGATTCACAACTACAATAAAAGCAAACACAACCCTTCTTTATACGTGACATTCTATTTATACTTGAGCAATATTTTCCCATAAAAATGTAAAAATACATTTTATAACCATGACAATAGCTTTAGGAAACATAATGTTGTTAGTCTTGATTTAATCAAATGTGAACAGGGTTGCTTATCATTCAGTCTTTCCCAATAACACATCAGTTTATTCCTTAGAGGTAACATATTTCTCATTTTGTTGCTCCAGCTTTATAAGAACAGGGATAGAGCAGCTTTACAAGAGCACATAGCACAGCATTAGTTATGACTGGACTGTGGGCAGCAATCTCAGTTGAGCTAGCAACCAGGAGCCGTAGGATAAGCCAGTAAACCAGCTCAAAGAGTAATTCATTGCAATCAATCAATTAAGCAGGGTCAAGGAATAAATTAAAAGCCAAAATGAAACCAATGAAAAACTGAAGGCAGAGAATGAAGAAGAGAAAAATATTTGGCATGATAGTGGAATTGTACAAATAATTCAAAAGAAGTATGCCACTACTTACAAAAGCACATACTGTACAAAGCAACTAGTCATTTGTTATGAATCACAGGTATGAACCTGGAAAAAGATGTATCTGATTCAATTATTTGAACTGAAGTGCTTCATATGTATTCTTGCATATTGTGAAGCATCTCTTTCAAAGGATGAGCAAAGTCCTACTGTGTACCTACCATGCATTATCAAGTTATCAGTATCTATGGTATTGTTACATACGTACGGACGTAGCAAGAATTTGCATGGCTGCCACTGATTAGCAGCAGGAAAAATAAACTGTGGTCAGTGGTCGGCTAGCCTGACGGAGCTCCTTAAATAGAGAGCCCCGGCAGCCTGCGAAGTGTTCATACTTCACAGCTAGGGAATAAAAGGTGCTGAAAGTTTCCCGCATCCTGCCTCTTCATTGCTGCGCCCCCTATCTAACACTGGCGATGAAGGTGGGATTCTGAAGATGACAAGAAGGGACAAAGGAACTGACCATCCACCTCGTGGCATCTGTGGCCATCTTTACAGCAAGGAATGACCCTGCTCCGGCCAACCTGAGGATGACTACTCAAACCTCCCCCGCACCTGCATTATTCAACCCGCAAGCAGAAGAATGGCACACTTACATGAGCCAGTTCAGAATGTTCCTGGAAGCCAACAACTACCAGGACCTGCCGGACAACCGCAAGAGAGCCCTCTTCCTCACCTATTTCGGGACAAAGATCTACAAGATGGCACAGACCCTTGTCGCACCCACGGACATAGAAGTAATCTCGTGGACCATGCTGCAAAATACCCTCAAAGATCACTATGCCCCAACGGCAACCCCCATGGTGAGCCGGAACAAGTTCTACCATCGGCGCCAACGAGAAGGGGAGATCACCAATGACTTCGTGGTGAAGCTGAGGGAAATAGCGACAAAGTGCGAGTTCATCAACCCCGAGGAGATGATGAGGGATTCGGTCATCCTGGGCATAAAGGACCTAATCCTCCAAAAGAAACTGTTGGTACGAAGAGGGGTGACATTTAAAGATGTGGTCGAAGAAGCGAGAGCTGCTGAATCCTCAGATAACTCCGCCACAGACATCAGGAAGACCAGCGGGATCCATCATGCCCACCAAGAGTCTGACTGGACCACCAAAGGTTCCTGAATATGGGGACGAATGGGAAGAAGAAGAAGCCATCCACCGAGTATATCCGGACAAATGGGTAAGCCCCAGGGACAGTGACTTTAAGCAACCCCGTTGTTCCGGATGCATGGGGCTCCATGCTAGAATGGCTTGCCATTTTAAAGAAGCCATCTGCCATGACAAGGCTACATAGCCGAGGCCTGTAGAGCCACACAGCTGACCCCCTACCAACCCAAACCACCATCGGGCCCAGGGAGGAAAGGGCAAGCAAGACCCAGGTTCCAACAGAATAAGCGCCGGGAAGATCACTATCCAGACACCCAGGAAATCAACCAAACCACCGTGGGGCACTCGGATGCGTGCGGTGGAGACAAATACCATGTAACAATCCCCATCAAAGGAACCCCATGTGAAATGGAGCTGGACACCAGGTCGTTTTTTACCATTGTGTCCTGGCGAACGCTCCAACGTCTCAAGCCACAGAATATCACATTGAACGATTTCCAGGGAAACATCATTCCCATGTTGGGCCGAGCCAAAGTAAAAGTCCAATTTAAAGACTTCTGTGGCCGACTTCCCCTGACCATCGTCGCAAGTGACTGGCCCACATTGCTGGGCATTGAGTGGTTCAAACCATTGGGACTTGGCATCATGGGCATAAACCAAATCAGAGGAAATGAGCTAGACCAGCTGCTGGCACAATTCGGGGACATGGTCAACGGGAGCCTAGATAAATATACAGGGAAACCTATCTCGTTTCCTAGACCCTAGTGTTACCCTGATAAGGCTCAAGCCACGGAGGGTTCCATTTACTCTACGGCCCAAGGTAGATGAGCAATTGGATAAACTCATTGCCCAAGGGATCCTGGAGCCAATCAATCACGCCACGTGGGAGACCCCAATAGTCACCCCAGTCAAGCCAGATGGCTCCATCCGCATCTGTGTGGATTATAAGTGCACTTTAAACAAAGCCTTGCAGCAAAGTGCATATCCGGTGCCAGTAGTGCAATATCTGCTACATTCATTGAGAACTGGCAAAATATTTGCCAAAATGGACTTGGCACAGGCCTATCAACAATTACCAGTGGATGCTGCCACTGCTGAGGCCCAAACGATTGTGACGCATAGAGGGACATTCAAATGCAAACAGCTGCAATTTGGAGTAAGCGTCGCCCCAGGGCTATTCCAAAGTATTATGGAGGGCCTCCTGCAGGCCATTCCAGGAGTAGTTCCCTACTTTGATGATATCCTCATATCAGGAGAATCAAATGAACAATTCAGGGACTGATTAAAAGAAACATTGGGGAGATTCCAAAAGAAGGGACTCAAAGTAAAAAAGGAAAAATGTAAAATTGGTGTAGAACAAGTCGAGTTCCTTGGCTATTTAATCGACAGGTCAGGCATCCACCCCACAGACAGCAAAATAAAGGCTATAAAGGAAGCCCCAACCCCTAAAAATAAAACAGAGCTACAAATCTTCTTGGGACTATTGAACTTTTATAGCATTTTCTTAAAAAAGAAGGCAACCATTGCTGAGCCGCTCCACAAATTACTAGGGAAGACAGTCACGTGCACCTGGGGATGGAAGGAGGACAGCACATTCGCTGCAGTTAAAGAACTACTCTCTTCTGATAGTGTCCTAATCCAATACAATGAGACTCTTCCCTTGCTAGTGACCTGTGACACGTCCCCATTCGGAGTCAGGGCAGTCCTCAGCCATCGGTTACCAAATGGCTCAGATGCGCCCATTGCCTACTACTCAAAGAAATTGTCCCCAGCTGAAAGAAACTACAGTCAGCTCGACAAGGAAGCTCTGGCTACCATTGCAGGGATCAAACGCTTCCACGAATACATTTATGGGAGGAGATTCGAACTCATCACTGACCATAAGCCGCTTCTGGGACTCATCACTGGAAACCAACAAACCCCAAACTACATGTTACCCAGAATGAAAAGGTGGTCCATTATTCTCCTGGGGTATGATTACAAACTGGTGCACCACCCTGGCAAAAGCATCAGCAATGCAGATGCCCTCAGCAGATGCCCGATGCCAGACCTTGTGGAAGACCCAGCCCCCGTAGCACAAGTACTACTAATAGACATTGGCATGGCCAGCCCAGTCACATCCAACGAGATTGCAGAACACACCAAGAAAGACAGGTGTTATCCAAGGTTTTGAACTGGGTGTTGAGGGGGTGGCCACAGGAGAAGACGGAGGATGAGTTCAAAAGTTTTTATAATAAACAATTAGAATTGTCAACCCTTAAGGGGTGCCTGCTATGGGGGGAGAGAGTCATTGTACCACAGGAATTGAGGAAACAAGTCCTAGAGACATTACATGTGGGGCATCCGGGAATCGTGTGCATGAAAGCGTTGGCCCACAGCTATCTTTGGTGGCTAAATTTGGACCGAGACATTACGGAATGGGTGTCTACCTACACGCCATGCCAGGAGATGAGACCAGCTCCACCTTGCACACCCATACAGGAATGGGAAGTACCCAAGGGCCCCTGGTCAAGAATACATATAGACTTTGCAGGACCTATGGGGGGACAAACCTTCCTGATTGTGGTTGACGCTTATTCCAAGTGGCTAGAAGTAGTCACCATGTCAACCCTAACCACAAGTGCAACCATTCGAGCGTTGGGAAGAATATTCGCAACCCACGGCCTACCCGACATCCTAGTCTTGGACAATGGGCCACAACTGACAGCTAAGTCCATGGAATCTTTCCTGGCAGAGCAGGGCATAAGGATGCTCTGGTGGCACCATTCAGCCCGGCAAGCAATGGGCAAACAGAACGAATGGTGAGACTGACCAAAGAAACGCTCACCAGAATGGGACCGTGGAACTGGCAAGAAAAGATTGACCAGTTTTTACTAGTGCGGCATATCACACCCAGCGCAACCACCCACAGAAGCCCGGCCGAGCTATTGATGGGATGGAAATTAAGGTCCCAGCTAGATAGATTGCACCCAAACTATCACCCCGAGATACCCCTGGACTCCGCCCGGCAGACCAGATCGTTCAAAATAGATGATCTGGTCTTTGCCCACAACTATGCGGGTTACCCAACTTGGGTAAGAGCTAGGGTAGTGGCTGTCACCGGTCCCAAATCATACAAGGTAGAACTGGACGACAGCCGAGTGTGGAGAAGGCACATCAACCAACTCCAAAGTAGACTGGGAGATTCCTGGGTGAGACAACCAGACAGCCAGGAACTCCAAACAGACCCCAGACAAACCCAGGAACAATTTGAGTCTCCGCCCCATGGAGCATACAAACCAACCAGCCGGGAAAACCCCACCGGAGAACCAACCCTGACTACAGGAAACCAGGATACGCTACTCTCAAGCCCAATGGAGGTGCACAGACACTTACCTGGAGACGCTGACATCCAGCGAAGCAATCAGGGGACGGAGAACGGAGGTACCAGGCCGGAGACTGCCACGCCATGAAGAGGGTTCAAGGAGGTTCCATTACAGAGTCCAGGAGAGACAGCAGGCCTGACTGCACAGGCTGCTGCCCCGGGCATGACTGAATCGCGCAGGCCCAGTAGGAACATTAAACGCCCTGCCTACCTGTGGGATTACGTGACTCTTGTACATCACCGATTGGACAAGTCTCAATCTAGGAGGGGAGGGGTGTTACGTACGTACGGACGTAGCAAGGATTTGCATGGTCGCCGCTGATTGGCTGACCTAGCGGCGGGAAAAATAAACCACTGTCAGTGGTCGGCTAGCCTGCCGGAGCTCCTTAAATAGAGAGCCCCGGCAGCCTGCGAAGTGTTTGTACTTCGCGGCTAGGGAATAAAAGGTGCTAAAAGTTTCCCGCGTCCTGCCTCTTCATTGCTGCGCCCCCTATAGATACCCCTATAGGTATCTATAGCATCATTATGATATTGTCCTTCATGAGAAATTGTCCTTTGTTTCCATTCAACATAAGAACTCCCACCACAATCAAACCAGTTTACCACAAAGACCAACCCAATTAGTATCCCTGGCCGGCTGTTTATCACCAGCAATAGATGTCTGGGTGAGCAGTGCATCTGAATATAAATATTTTCCATGAACTTGGTTTGCCACCTAAAAAAAAATATAGTGACCAACATGACCTGTTAAGTTAATGGCTTCCAGAAATGTTTTTTTTTTAATGTAAGTGTCTGTATCTGTTTAACAACTTACTCAGGAGACAAGTCTTACTTGTTTGTTTATTATTCATTTTATTAGACTTTAGAGGCAACATGACTCCAGGGACTCTGAGCAGCTTACATATTAAAAGTCATGAATCATTTTAAAAACCCCAAATAAAAATATCATGAACATCTGGAATTTCACAGCACAAACAGAATTATATAAAACTCAAACATTGTCAACAACCTACTGTTGTTAGGATTCTTCCTGGCATGACTTGCTGAAATAGTAGCCCAGGTATCGTTGTTTCTTACTACCATGGGTAGCCCCAGATGCCAAAGTCAAGAGAATCAATCAGAACAGAATTTTTTCTTAAAGTTCCAAATCAAAAGATTCCAAATCATTGAATCTTATTTAATGGGAACTAGAAAGCAGTCCTTTGCTGCCACAGTGTCTGTCTTCAGGAAGCAGACTCCCTGAGAGCACCAGAATCAGAGATGGAAGAAGCTGCTTAGAATGCCCTGGGCAAATAGCAGCCACAAGGTGAGACTAGCAATCAGTCACTTATGGCTGAAACGATCAAGAAACATTTAAATCAACTAGAGTCATGAGAGACAAACAATTGAACTTTTGAACTTTATTGTTGATTACTCAATAGGCCATATCAAAATACAGAATATAAACGCAGAATAAAATAAAACCTATGTAAAAATGGAATAAAGGAAACAGATTAAATAAAAAGAATAAAGAATATTTCCATGTCAGCTGTACAATTTATCCCATCGGCCCATGTATACAATATCAACAAAACTGTTTTATTCAAACAAAGGGCCGTGTTATATGTATCAGAGTTTGTTGCAGAAAAATCAATTCCAGAAGCACACACAGGATAACTGATTCAGCTGGATTAGTTAACTT
>QLTV01002173.1:431082-443787 GCA_003457575.1 Thermophis baileyi
CCAGAAACCCCCACCCTTGCCACAGAGCCTCCTCCTGGCACGCCCTGCCTCTCCCCCCCCCCCCAAACCGGAAGCTCCTCTCAAAATTGTGGTGCCGACCGGCAACAGGGAGCTGCAGCGGAGGGATGAAAGAGCCACATGTGGCTCCAGAGCTGCAGGTTGCTGACCCCTGCATTAAACTGTCTACCGTGGACCTTACACGTTTCTTAAGAGATCCCTAAGGGGGCGTGCATAAGCGCACCAGCGTGCCTACCATCCCTGTCCTACTGTACCCATTTGTATGTACTCATTTTATGTGTTTATGGCTATGTTTTGCTTCTTTATATCCATTTATTTGTGCCATTTTTTCATGTGTCCTGTTTCCTTGTACTTGTTGACAAATAAAATAAAATAAAATAAAATAAAATAAAATAAAATATCCATTAGCATTTATCTCTTGCTCTTAAATTCTAATAACTAATGTGTGCCTAATATAGCAGATGAACTACCTGTGCTAAATGAAAAGGTCACAAATAACTTTCTTTTCAGCATTATCACTTTTTAGCAATAACTCTAAGCGTCATGCCCTCAAAAGCTTATAGTGGTATGTCACTTGATTTTATTGGTGTAGTGGTTAAACACCAGGCTAGAAACCAGGAGACTTTGAGTTCTAGTCCCACCTTAGGCATGAAAGATAGGCAGGTGTTTTAGGCTAGTCACTCTCCCCCAGTCCAATTGATCTCACAGGACTGTTGTTTGAGGAAACTAGGAGGAGAAAGGAGCATTAGATATGTTTGCTGCTTTGAGTTATACAAAAATACTAAAAGGTGAGTTTTTAAAAATCTAAAAAAAGTGGCCTACTTTGTTCTTTTTAAGACTCTGATTATTTATTTATTGCACAAACCAATAATAGACAGGTGGAACATTTAAATATAGGAAAAACTAAACCTGAAACAATACGGTGGTATCAATCAATTTCTACCAGCCATGTTGTTAGTCGCGAAGCCGTGTCTGACCCATCACGACCCCATGAACTACAAGCCATAGCTATTGCTAAAAGTTTGCTAATTTTTGCTCAAAAAATTTGCTAATTGCCCAAGTCAGGCCTTACAGAAGTAATATTGTAATCTCTTGATCAGAAAGACAGCCAACATTTCTGACAATCAGATTTATAAGAGTCAGTCTCTATGAGTGATACAGTGTTAAGTGTAACATTACATGGGTTACTGACCAGGGGTGGGTTCTGACTTATCTCGCTGCCGGTTCGCTTCCTCACGTGCCACACGCGCGCGCATGCGCAGTGCTAAAAACCAAGCTTCTGTGCATGCGCAGAAACAAAAAACAAGATGGCGGCACCTATGGCGCCGCCGAGAGAGCCAGTTGGGGGGGGTGTCCAGCCGGTCATCGCTGCCGGTTCGGCGAGCGGGGGGAAATTCCTGCTACCGGTTCTATAGAGTCGGTCCAAACCGGCAGGAACCCACCTCTGTTACTCAGTGATTATATGTGGATATGTGTATACACATTTACTGTACAGCATCACATCATTTGCATTTGTTTTAGACTCCTAGTTGGTCTAAAAACTGGGGAACAAAAGTTAAACTATCCTTTCAACCATAACACTCACTAAATGACCTTGGACTGAACCAACATTTAACTTAACATAGTTTACTGGGAGGAATCATATAAATTAACCTGAACTATGCATGGTAGAAGTCATAGAATTAAAAATTAATGCAATAAAAAGGCAATACGTTTAACCCCATTAGCCACAAATGTTCAAGGAGATAACTAACTGCTATGTATTAACTAAATAGATTCTGCTCTATCACTTGGCAATCCAGTTCAAATGCTAATTTGGCCATTTGGTGCATGAACCACAAAATACAATTATAAGCGTTTCCCTGTTTTAACTGGTGCAGAAGTTTGTATTTCTGTCATAAAATCAGATTTTATAAGTACCGCTCAGCTATGCTGGTACTGTTCAGCTATGCTATGTTTTCTCCAGGTTTTTTTTTACCAGTTTTTTCTTTATTTTCATAAAGCAAAAGCTATTCAGAACAGCAACATAAATCAAAGGGAAAGGAAAAACAGATAGTCAAGCAGGAGGTTAAAATAAATCAGCAGGTCAACTTTTAAAGATAAAAAGCAAAATAAAACAAAAGCTTTGAAAAGTGAAGTTAAAGCCCAGGCACACTTAAGAAAACAAACTACTGAGAGGAAAGATGGATGCCCATGACTTTCCTACCACTCCCAGAGAGAACTGGAAACTTCAAGACTCCCCTGCCCAGGTGGGCCATTCAAAGCTGTCTTAGATCATTCCATTCAAAACCAGGGAGCACCACTGTCAAAGAACCAGCTTTGGCAGAAAAATTGGCAGAACATTGCCCGGAGAAAGAAAAGTTCCTACCATTCAGCAGCCATCTTGGGGAGGAGCAAAGTTCTTGCTATGTTACATTTAATCTGCTCAAAGACTATTTTCCATCTTTCAAATTACTAACAAGTTTAAAACATATTTAAAGAGTAAATTATGCTTAGAAAATGTTCTATTCTATAGCATATTCATACATAACATTAATCTGAACTTCTCAAGAGAAAAGTGTCATTTGTTTTCAACTTATTTTTGCAAGATTTATTAACAATGAAAAGGAAAGGATAATCTAAACTACTAAGGAAAGGGAAATAACTAATAGTGTCTCTCAGAAATCAAGAGTCAGCTGTAATGCTTATAGTTGTAAGTAAACCAATTTTAGTACCAGTGAGGAACTTTTCTTTCCAGATCTATATAGTTATGTCACCAGGTGGTGGGTTCCTCCCGGTTCGGACCGGTTCGCCTGAACTGGTAGCGACCCGCTGGTGATGTCACAATGACGTCACAGATCCGGTTTGGTTGGTGCCGGTCCGTGTGCGCCGTCATCTTTTTTTTGAATTTTTTTTTATTTTTGATTTTTTGTAAAAAAAATTATTTATTTTTCTTCTTCTGCGCATACGCAGAAGCAGAGTTTCCGGCACTGCACATGCGTTGCCATCTTGTTTTTGGCTTTTTTTTTTGCACTGTGCATGCACGCATGCGCGCAAAGCGTGCGCGCACCCACGAGGCGCGCATGCGCCCATGAGGCACAGCCACGCGGCGTGGGAGAAAACGAACCGGCAGCGAGGTAAGTTAGAACCCACCCCTGTATGTCACCCCTTTAAATTTCTCAATTCCAGTGAACAAACAACAGGATAAGATTGTCACATAGAAAGTAAGTGCAAATCAACAAAAATATTAACCTCATGAAACATTAAATAAAAACAATGAATTAAGTTACTTCCAGTGATATTAAGTGGAGATAGAAAAAGGCTAAAAAGCTTCACTAAATTCTAGCTGGTTATCTAATTAATTTTTGTAATCTACAAATATATTTGATTCCTGATGGAGTACAGAGAAATCAGAAATACAGTTCTATTAAATTTAAGAACTAAAGCAATAATATAGTCCTCTAGGTAGAAGGACATTTTGTTTATTAATTTAAAAGACTATAATTATTCAGTAAATGGTTTTATGCTGCCTGCACATTCTTCATTAAGAAACTTTGGGGACTAAATTTCATTGCCAGCACTAAAGAGAACAACTTTTCAAAATGTCTCTTAAAGAATCTGGAATATTCTATAAGGTAAAACAAAACCATGTGCAGCATAAAGCTATATATGCTAAAATTTCAGGCAAGCAATGTGATTCGGTAAAGGTACAGCAACTCAATAAAAGTATACATAGAAAAGTTATCCAGAGCATTCAGCACTGAACAGTTCATTATTATTATTTAATTTATTAATAAATTTTATTATTATTTAAAAGTTCTCATAAATCAATAATTCATCCATGTGCAATGTTTCCCAATTTTGAAACTTGGGATATTTCATAGAATCCCCCTCAATGGAGCCTTTCAGATACACTAGACTTCAACTTCCATAATTCTTTAGCCCCTCCAGATTGGGGAATGCTGCTTGAAATGCATGTATTGTGGTCAAAGCTGCTGCATAGCTCCTCTGAGACTGTTTTTCTCCAGCAAGTCTGCTGTGGACTCAGTTTTTTGGACTGTTCTAAATAAATAATTTAAAATAAATAAATAAAGAGCTATTGCTGCCTCAAAAACCGTCTAGAGGACTTTTGTCAGGCATACAAGAAATTAATGCGATGGTATTCTAACAAAAATCATTCAAATCTCAATTTTTCAACTTTGCTGTTCAGTCAGATTTCATGTTATCTCAATAATCCATTACTCCTTCTCAGTCATAGCGGCTTATTAATTCTGTTAATTCTGTCCATATACAGTAACACAGTATCTTTCTGTCTCTGCCTCTGTCTCTCTCACATATATACACTCCGGGTGGGTCCAGATGCAAACCACAAAAATGAGAAGGATGATAAATTTTCAGGCAATCAGCATATCAATATAACGGAAACACACAAAAAGCATGGTCTGTAATAAATAAACCTTGCTGAGAAATATACATTAACATTTGGCAGGCACACTAATGGACAGCCAGTGACCTCCCTTCAAGAACAAGTTATTTTGCACCTCATTGGGTGTCATTCTTTACATATTCAAGACACATATTTTAAAGCTTAGAAAGAAACAATCTTGTATCTTCTCTACACCATGTTGGCCAAGGATGGGTTCTTCTTTTCTTCGCTGCTGGTTCGCTCAGTGCCACGCCGCGCGGGTGCGCGCAGGCTTTGCGCATGCGCAGTGCTTAAAAAAAGCTTCTGCACATGCGCAGAAGCAAAAAACAAAATGGTGGCGCCTATGGCGCCGCCGAAAGAACCGGTTCTAGCGACCCAGGCCGCCAAGTTACTACCGGTTCTATAGAACCAGTCCGAACTAGGAGGAACCCACCTCTGATGTTTGCAATCCAACTCCTTGTCTGCTTTCATCTAATAATAGAGTGCATGTTCCATGAGGAAAGGATAATAGTTCCAATTTTTAAATTAGCCACTAAGCTTAATGAGAGGTATGGAGTTATAATCTTCTCTGTCAGGCATTGTCTTTCCATATGTTTTACAAAAGGTGGATGGTGATTCATAGAGTAAATGGCATTGTATATCCTGTTATAGAAAGACAACCCTATACATAAAGAGATGGGACACACCTCTAAATGACACTTCCATTTGTTTAAATCACTTGCATTTCAAGTTCCTTTCACCCACTTTGGCTTTAACTGCCTAAAGCTTATATTACAAGATTCCCTTTGTATCTCTCACCACTGATGTTTTCAAGAAAAATGGATGTTGGCCATTATAATAATACCAAAATTTTAAAAAATGGATGATGTACTATAATACCATCTTTATTTGCATCCCTTCAAAAAGCCAATCTCTAGTATTCCAAAATCTAAGTTCTCCCAAAAGTGGTAGGGTATACATTTGGAAAATAGGTGACAAATTTTAATCATTGATTCCCATCTGTGTGATGGAGAAAACAAAGCTCGGCAAGATGGGAAACTTGAAAGCTTTCTAGTTTCTTATGTAGTCCAACAGCAATGGAAGGAAGTTCTAGCTCAATCCTTAAATAGGCAGTGTGGGAACTCTGTTGGAGGTCCAAGCATTTCCTTACCAAGTAGTTTGGGACTACTTCCAATTAGGCAATGACATTCTCATACTTGCCTTTCATAGCTGGCAACAGGCTAGCAATCTCACTTGCATTGTTTAGTTGCTTGATCAACAATGAATGTTGGTTTATTGGTTTTACATCCCATTTTAATTCTTGCCAGGATTATAATTACTTATTATATGTCCCTTAAAAGTTTGTCTTCAATGCTAGAATAAGTTCCTGCTTCCTTTTTTTGTTTACCTGCTTCTAACATCAATATAAAGAACACAAAATGTAAGAGCTTTCAGGGAAATGTGCTTTCATAATTTCTCTGCAACTTGGAATGTTGATAAAGCATGGTTCACAATACTAGGAAACTTTTTGGTATGAACATTTGGCCAAATTTTTACCTAATGAAATGTAGAAATTATTTAAATATATTCACTAAATTTAGTGATTATTTGTAGGTTTATAATTTCCTGTTCTATCAAAATGGAAATAATAGTGATAATTTTGTAAAGGCCAATTCCATGACTTGGGAGGCACATGTGGCTTTGGATCTGTAACTCAAAACTTCTATAGGCATTGAAGATTGTATATGCTCACATCACATTCTTTCAAAGGGCCTCAGTGTTTCCATTAAGGAGCAGGGTGGCTTGCGTGGTTAGGACACTGGGTTGACAAGCAGCAAGTCAGTGTTCGAGACCCGAGTGTTGCCGTGGGATGGGGTGAGCTGCTGTCATTCACTCCAGCTCCTGTTTGGAACATAAAAGGAGCCTCCAACTGGACATCACCTGGGCAACGGTGATGTCACCAACTAATCCTTTCAACTCAGAAGTGCCTTGGCACTTCCTACACAAGTGTGATGTGAATGTTTCCATTGGAAAAGCCTCCTTACACTTTGAGAACCATTACAATCTGAACGTCTAATTGATGAACATTATTTCCACTCTAGCTCATACTTCAAGAGAAAGCATGAGATGGTAAGAAATGATCAGCTTAACTTTTGTTTAAATTAAGAGTGAATAAGGTTGCATGCTTGCAGGCATGACCATATATTTAGCATTTCGCATATCCCTCATGTGCTCCCTGTGGCAAAGAGAGATACCTTTTAATAACTTTAAAGGACAAGTATCTCTGAAGGCAATCTAAACAGTCTGTTTAGTGTAATGAGCAATTAATTTTTTTTCATTGGAAATAGCATCTTTGAATCTTCAACTCCAGCCTGGCAACCATTTTTCAGGCTGATTTGAAGGCAGACAATTCCCATGTGTTCCAATGATTATCATCTTGAGAGCTTTTCTCTGGGGCTACCACTCTATAGTGGTCCTTTATATGTCCAGCTTGACAACATATATTCAGATAAGACAGACCTTTACATTTGGCAGGCCCATAATGATTATATCAATTTCTACCGCAACTTTTAAAAAAATGTTATCAGCTCTATTCATTTTTTTATTATTTTGTAGTACTTTTGTGTTACTTTTACACACTCTTCATGGAACCTTTGCTGGATGGGCAGTATAAAACATATCTCACCCAGCCTAATGTAGCATGCATATAATCATAGTTTTCAATATTCAACATTTTCAATATTGTGCAATTTTTGAGGCTATCCAGAATAAAAGTTCCAGTGTGATAATGCTACTACCGTATTTCCTTCAATGAGAAACCGAACATAATCCTGGTTAATAGAATGGTGTTATGAGACAAATTGCATTTCACAATGACTGAAGAATTTTTTAAATTTGACTTCCAATGACTTTGCAAAATGCTAGATATTTACATAGAAAGGAGCCTAGCGGTAAATCTACTATCAATAAAAATTAAGCTTGACACATACATAGTCAGTAATAGTGTTTTCATTACTGCTTAAGTCTCTCTTTTCCAATTAATTATAATATAACTTGATGGATGTAGCCAAAGGCTTTCAAATCCGTTATTGATGAACAATCACTTTTCCAGTTGGAACAGAAAGAAGAAGATTATGGTTTATGCTTAGTCACAGACCTTTCAGGGCAATAGATTTGACTAAGCAGTCTTTCCCTCAAAGATTTTCTCATGGCTTATATGTGAACATGATACACACAAACGTAATATAAGAATCATCCAAAAATAGCCTGGTGAAAAGACGCAAGGAATTTTTCCACAGCAAGCTACTTACAATTTTTGTATGACATTCCAAAACTTGGATGCATCTTCAAACGTTTTGCAAAAGCGATTACATAATATAAAGCTCAATCTGGGCATTAATTTCACCCTAAATAAGAACTGACCTTTAAAATATGAGATTATTTTTTTGCTTTTCCATGTTAGAACCACTGGACCGACAGTATCAATCTCCTTAAATAAGTCAGAGGAAACCTTGTAATCATCTCATTCAAGTCTTGCTCAAAACTCGGACTCCATTAAACACCCTATAGAAGTGACTATCCACCTTCTATTTGAAAACTTCCAGGAAGAATGGTGGGGCAATGTTTCTTCCCCAGAAGTACACAGCCATACTTCAGTTGAGCCATTAAGTCCATTTTCAACACGCTGACCAAACAGAAGGCCAAAGTTCCAAAGCTCTTTTCAAACCGGCCTTCTTTCTATACCTACACTGAAAAAGTGTGTCATGTTTCACTAAACTTTAAGTTTCTTACACTTTTGGTGTGACTTAGACTAATTAATGAACTATTGTTCAATTACCAAAGAGACTAATTTATGAACTACCATCTAAACTAATTCATTGGCTTAAGATAGACAATTTAGTGCTAAATTGGTCAGTGAAGCTCTACTCCTAGACAGATGGAAAGCAGTTCAAATAGTATCTGCTAAGTCATATTGTCAGCAATGACCTTAATCTGCCCTAAATTCTTGAATATTTAGGGCTTATATACAGGTAATCCTTGACTTACGACCATAATTAAGCCCAAAATTTCTGTTGCTGAGACATTTGCTAAGTGAGTTTTGCCCCGTTTTACTACCTTTCTTGCCACAGTTGTTAAGTTAGTAACACAATTGTTAAATGAATCTGGATTCCCCATTGACTTTGCTTGTCAGGAAGACCCAAAAGGGGAACACATGACCCCGGGACACTGCAACCATCATAAATATGAGTCAGTTGCTAAGTGTCTGAATTTTGATCATGGGGTGCTGCAAGTCTCATAAGTGTGAAAACGGTCTAAGTCACTTTTATTAGTGCTGTTGTAACTTTGAATGGTCACTAAGTGAACTGTTGTAAGTAGAGGACTACCTGGACTTGAATATCAACTATCACTGAGCAGTGTTGTAGAAAGCATAGTGTCTTTAGATAGACCAATGCTTTCCTACTGTAAAAGAGTGAATTGTGATTAACTATTTAGTGAATGGTATTTTTTTGTGCCTGCAGAGCAATTTCTCCAACAGATTATCATCAGCTGTCTCAAGCTTAGACAAGACACAGAAAACATCAGGAACTGGTAGCATGCACTCATATTTTTTCTGCTCTCTAAAGACTTAGTCACATTACACCAAAACAGTTTCAATTATTTATTAAAATACAATGACTGTGCAGCTGTGCTTCTTACATAAGAGACAAAAGGAATGTTAAAGGGAAAAAAGTAATATTAAATTTTTTTTGAGACTTTATCAGGTTTCACAAGTAGAAATAAAGACCACCTACAGTTGTTGTTTTGCAATTCTACCCCAACCCTTTATTTATGAAAATATTATGCCAATGTTATATATATATGTGTGTGTGTGTGTGTGTGTGTGTGTGTGTGTGTGTGTGTGTGTGTGTGTGTGTGTGTGTTTGTGGTTATATATATATATATACACACACACACACACACACACACACACACACACACACACACAGGGAGACAATTGGGTAAATTATGTTTGCTTAAGAATATAATATATTAGTGTTGTTAACAATTGTGTAATCTTAGAAAATAATTGGAGACCTGAAAAGTAACTTTATTCATTCTACACAACAAACAAATATACATAGAATGTTTTCCTTCAGATTACCATATTATTTTCAGTAAGTTGTCAACATAATGCATTTCAGTATCTATTTTGGATGTTCTAGAACCAGAATTAGGAGCCATTCACTTTTTTAGGATTGAAAAATGCAGATTCTATCTTAGAAGAGGAACATGAGGTTTGAAAATAATACCCTACAAAAGCAGCATTCTATTTAGCAGCTTTCCAGTAAAGAGCCATGTACTTTACCTTCATGGAAAAGCCAAGCCAAGTGCATTGCTAGGTGCATGCTACATCCATGCCACAGATCTCTGCCCATGAACAACATTTCCAGATTGACTTTTCTGCACATGCAAAATCTCTCTGCTTATGACACTTAAACCCTATTTTCATATTCAGTAGTTACAATACATTGCATATCTCTTCAATTCAAATGAACACTACCAGCTAAAGAACATTTTAATAATGTTAATAAGTTACTCTCATGAAATGACAACTAGCAATTATTTTCTATTGTCCAAACTAATTCCTAGCCCCTCATTTCTTTAAATTAGACACATTTTAATTAAAATGAGCAAAATGTCATTTATAATATATTGCTTGGCTCTATTTTATTAATAGACAATCTTAATTCTATTAATACAATGGATGTTTACTGAACTACAGTGAAACTACAGGAAGTTATTTATTTACAAGCACCTATTATCTGACCTTAATTGGAAGCCATCATCAGTCTTTAGAAATTGCTATTCAGAATACATTCAGGTTTAATGAACAGTTCAAACAAGCAACAAGGGAAAATAATTGCCCCATATAGCTATGACTAACAGAACAAGTGAATTTCATTTCAGCTGCTATCCTGCCACAAAAACAACAAATTAAGTCATGTTTCCTGACTATTGCTGTTATCGATCAGATGCAACTTTGGTTCAAATATTTATCTTAATATGTTTTAAAGCACCTGTTTTATGATGACAAATGTGCATAGTTGTTCCCATCATTCAGAACTGCAGGATAATACTGAAAAACATTACATATAATGTTTTAATTCATATATACATTTATAGAAAATCCAAGCTTCACAAATGTGGAATAAACCGAGAATTGTGTGGTAGCCCCAAATTAAAACTGTCCAGAAGCTCTGATTTTTTTAAAAAAAAGAAGCAAACATGGATTTTCATAATCAAACTATTTCTCAAGTCCAGATAAGAAATGGAAAAAAAATGAAGTTGAGAAATACTATTAACACTGCAGTGGTGAAGTTTCTTCAAGGGATAAGGCAACAAGTTCTCTCTCTTAAAAATGAATGCCTTATTATTGCTTTTCCTGATATACCGTGTATGTGCCTGTAGAGCTCATTTTGTAATCCGGTTTGGAAGTTATTGCCTTCTATAAGATTACCAAGAATAAGTTGCTTGCAATTTATGTTATCATCATAACCTCAGAGTTCAAATCACTCATGTTTCAGCAGTATGGCTTGTAAAACTTTATGATAGCAAAGCATTTCCCATCCAAAATCAATCAAGATTAGAATGAGATAATGTATTTATTAGGTTATTTCATCAATTTACAGAGCGTAAGCCAGATGTCTATGGAGATTCTCAATCATCCAGGTCATGGTTGTTCCAAAGGGGCTTTTCCAAAAGGCAACTGGACTTTCTTGGTTTTTCCTTGAAAACATTTTGCTCCTCATTCAAGAAGCTTCTTCAGTTCTTCAGAAGTCAACTGCCTTTTGGAAAAGCACCACAGGGATAGCTTAAGCCAGAGTTATATCTGAGTTCCAAGTGCTTGCAAGGAAAACATGAGTACTAAAATTTAAATGCTCATCAGGAAAAGCTTTTAAAACTTTGGGGGACAAATTTGTGTCATCTATTTCTTTAGTGCACCAATTTAACGAATTTTGAATTCTTATATGTTAGAAAGATTGATACATTTTTATACTCATATTTTGCTGCTTGGATCACACTTTGTGCAGGCGGTTTGCTGTTCAACTAATTTTAATTAGATCCTGGTGACTACTTTGCTATTTTTGTTTACTATGTTACCATACTATTAGTAGAATAAAATATTATATGCCCTTTCCGAACCCCACCCCAATTCAATTTTTTTCTAAAAACCATTCAATTACAGTACTGATTACAATGAAGTAGTTATGCTGACAGAGCTTTTGCAAAGTTTACATAGTAATCCAAATTATTTTATGCAGTTCAAATCTGGCAAATAGGTGCATTTGTCAGTCATTAGTTTTGAAGTATGTGTAGTACTTTGCAATGTAAAAACCGTAATACTTCATACAGATTTATGGAAAAACTCAGGGGTTTGTGCAAACATTGACTGAACATATTGGATGATAGCAATGTGTTTGAATTCTAAATATTGTAGTTCCATATGTGCATATGTAAGAAGGCACTTGTCTTCTTATGGCTTGGGTCAGATAAGGCCTTGCCAAAAATGGCATTACAGATATTATGGAAGCAGAACCAAACCCTGAAGCTTTGCATCGCATTGTCCAAGTCTACTAGGAGAAGTTGAGAGATATTCTAAAGTACAATAAAACTCAGAATAAATTCCAATAGTTTTTGCCGATTACAATGAGGTAGAAAAGTACTGCTTAGTTCCAAAATGTTCTCTCTCTTCTGTTTTGTCTCCTTAAATACCTGCAAGAAAAACAGATTTTCCATAATAACTTCTAGGCACATTGCATATTTGTTAACATAATATGCATTGATTCTATATAAGTAACACAGACAATCAACAATTTTGGAAAACTAAACACTTTGTTCAGTTTTAATGCCAAAATATCAGCTCTTGCAAAGTAAATCAGATAACTGTGATCTGCTCTTGGCCTTGCAAATGAGGGAAAAGATACAGTATGTCACAGAAGTGAGTACACCCCCTCACATTTTGTAAATATTTAAGTATATCTTTTCATGTGACAACACTGAAGAAATGACACTTGGCTACAATGTAAAGTAGTGAGTATACAGCTTGTATAACAGTGTAAATGTGCTGTCCCCTCAAAATAATGCAACACACAGCCATTAATGTCTAAACTGCTGGCAACAAAAGTGAATACACCCCTAAGTGATAATGTTCAAATGGGGCCCAAGCAGCCGTTTTCCCTCCCTGCCTCCCTGTGACTTGTTAGTGGTACGAGGTCTCAGGTGTGAACGGGGAGCAGGTGTGTTACATTTTGCATTATCGC
>QLTV01002173.1:444112-483895 GCA_003457575.1 Thermophis baileyi
AGTGTGGTGGTGGGAATGTCATGGTCTGGGGCTGCATGAGTGCTGCCGGCACTGGGGAGCTACAGGTCATTCAACCCACCACTGATGCCAACATGTACTATGACATACTGAAGCAGAGCATGATCCCCTCCCTTCGGAGACTGGGCCGCAGGGCAGTATTCCAACATGATAACGACACCAAACACACCTCCAAAACGACCACTGCCTTGCTAAAGAAGCTGAGGGTAAAGGTGATGGACTGGCCAAGCATGTCTCCAGACCTAAACCCTATTGAGCATCTGTGGGGCATCCTGAAGGAAGGTGGAGATGCGCAAGGTCTCTAACATCCACCAGCTCCATGACGTCGTCATGGAGGAGCGGAAGAGGACTCCAGCGGCAACCTGTGAAGCTCTCGTGAACTCTATGCCCAAGAGGGTTAAGGCAGTGCTGGAAAATAATGGTGGCCACACAAACTATTGACACTTTGGGCCCCATTTGCACATTATCACTTAGGGGTGTACTCACTTTTGTTGCCAGCAGTTTAGACATTAATGGCTGTGTGTTGCATTATTTTGAGGGGACAGCACATTTACACTGTTATACAAGCTGTATACTCACTACTTTACATTGTAGCCAAGTGTCATCTCTTCAGTGTTGTCACATGAAAAGATATACTTAAATATTTACAAAATGTGAGGGGGTGTACTCACTTCTGTGACATACTGTATGTGTCCCAGGATAATGTTTCAGGATACAATCTGAGTCTGTCACTGGGACCAAAGGTTTATCCTTCCAAGCTTTCGAGTCACGCTGGAGCCCATCATCGGGCAAGTTCTGTCTCTCCAGAATAGGTCATCTTCTGGAATATGAGTATAACATTCTGGAGAGAGAAGTTCCCTGATGTTGAGCTCCGGCACAAGCCCGAAAGCTTGGAAGAATAAACCTTTGGTCCCGGTGACTGACACTGATTGGATCCTGTTCTTTCTGATTGAAATAGCAAAAGAAGTTGTAATCTGAGACAATATTGGATAAACAAATCCTTATTTTAACAGTTATCAATGTATGTTACATTTAGCTATACGTTCTATCATTTTTAAAAATGCATTTTTTATCCTGTTAGATTAATTGCTGAATATTTTCCAAATACATGGCCACTTAATCTAACAAACATATTCAGAGACACAGTAATAATTTGATATAGTATAATTTAGATAATTTGAGTTAATTTCTTGAATTACCAAAGTCCAGAGGTTGGAACATGATCCTCACAGTAACATATGTCTACATGGCTTCAAAATTAATTTTAAAAATGAAATGGACAAAGTGTTACAAGATCATCACATTTAATGAGATGTTAGTTTTCCTGCATGAGCTCTCTAGACAGTAGGCGCTCCTATGCAAGATCATGCAAGAGCTCACAAAAATTTCAAATTTCTCAAACGCTGCCAAAATTTGGCATGGTTTATTTTAGGGGAATCCATACTACCTGAAAAGATTGCTGCCCTTTGATATTTTGATCATTTTATACCAGGGGTGTCAAACTCGCAGAATCACGTTGTCACGTGATGTATCGCGACTTTTTCCCCTTCGCTAACTCGGGGGTGGGCGTGGTCAGCATGTGACGCATCCGGCCCGCGGGCCGGGAGTTTGACACCCCTGTTTTATACTGTAATCTCAGATTAAAAATGAAAACTTTAGAAAACTAAGCAACCAATATTGGATGTGTGGTTTTTTTGTTTTTGCATTTTGCATTTTATCCTTGATAAAACTATATAAATACACACACATACTAAACAACAAATATGTAAAGTTGATCACATACATTATATTACATGCTAAGGACTAATGTTTAGGTTTACTATAATTATTATGAAGCAATAAGTATCTAGACTTACCCCCATGTCTTTAAACACTTTAATTGCATTTTTTGCAAGACAATAGGTGGCACTCTCAGCTGTGAATATAACAGTAATATTATATTGTTAATTTATAGATTTAAAAAGCCAATTTAAAACAATATAATTAAATCATAAATCCAATACTTCTCCAGAAATAACTATTTGACATACCGTACACTGCAACGTTCTTTTCTGTTCTTGATATTAAGTATTTGTGTAATTTTTGAAGACATTCTGTTTCCCTGACAGGTCCACTGAAATTATGGATGAAGATGGCGGCCGAACTATATGCCTCCAGTAATGGCCCTAGCAGCTTCTGCAGGAAGGAGATATATTGCTGGTGTTCCTGTGACTGGCTCACCTAGTAAGACAAGCAGAATAATAAAAACAACAATCACTAAGAGGATAATGCAACCATAATGCTAAATCCACACACTAAAACCCAGACATTATCCGATTGTAGAAGGGCAGGCCAGGGAATAAAGGTGGTAAACTATTGTTTAAAACTAGAGTTTGTTGTTGGCTTATTGGTGTAACTCTGGTTTAGCACAAGATATAAATAGAAAATATGGTTTGCTTTGTGACTTCCTTGTTTATTTCTATGTCTTAGTTTTTGTTTGTCCTGTGCCTAATCAAGCCATGAACATATAAAGCAAGAGCAATTTTTTTAAAGGGAAAATCAACTAAAACTCCATTACTGCTTTACTGTGTGGGGGGTTTTTTTCAGCTATGATTAGAACAATTGTAGCATTGCTAGAAGTTGTAATTCAGCAACACATGGCAATCACAGTATCTCAAAATCTGCTGAAAAGAAATCTGGGCTTATTTCTTAGAAACAATCTCAGTTGTCTTAAACAAGAACCAAAATTAGTTGTTCCAGAGATATTCTTTGTTTTCCAATAAAAGAGCTCAAAGTCAGTCTGATAGCTGTGTTTTCAAATTGAAAACTTCTGAAAAACTGTGAATGTGAAACTCTTAAGACTTGCTCCTACAAGTTGAAATAAACAGCAGAGAATGTGATAACTGGTATTATTTATACTGTGTCATAGTTTAAGAGAAAAATTGTATAAAATTATATATGACAATACAAATATATGACACTATGAAAATATAAATTCACATATTTGTATTTTTTGTATTTTTTTTCATTTCTTGCACTTTTTTCTTCCTTTTTTTCTTTTAATCCATTTTATGCTACGTAAAAGTTACACACACACACACACACACATTTGTAAGAGTTGGTCCTACAAATCTACTTAGTACCTTCAAGTAGCAATCCCGTTGTTCTTCACCAAAGTCACTGTCTTCATCCTCCTCATCACTTCTCCAAGACAATGGCTCTGGAATACTCTTTTCCCAGTTTTGCTCTGTAAGGTTAGAACTAATATCCTCCTGTTCTTCCTGCTTAGAATAGAAAAATAGAACTGTAAGAATCATGGTGTTTTTTTTTTCATTGTGAATACTGCTTTTGATTCTAAGGCAACCACCAATGTTTTTCTGTAGTCATTTCAGGTGTTAGTAAAGGAAGATCCAACTATTCATTTCCAAAGAAATATGTGTCTCATTTATAAACCAAAGATGCTGGATTAACATTGCACAGTTAAAGACAAAGATTGACTTGCATTATTGTCACTATTATGCTTTACACTGAAAATAAAGCTGGTTGCTAAAGACATTTCCCTTAAAATTAAAATCTAAGTGTTGCCTATCATTGGAAACATGAGTTTGCAGAAAGTCCCTGCCACTGAATTTCATAGAAATGGAACCAATTCAACTTCATTATTATAGAAATATTCTAGTATATTTCATGTGTTAGGTTATAAAAATGCCTGAAGCGTTTTCAGACTTTTCAAAATTCCAGAGTTTTAAATAATTTCCTCTACAGCAATTTGCACAAATATAAACATTAGTGTTTGAGTTTCTGTTTGATAGTTTCATCTTCTGAAGAATTCTCTACTGCGCTCACATGAATGCTTTAAATTTGAACCTATATAATTAATACTTGGAATCAGGAACACGGAGTTCATATATGCTGTTCTTTTAACTTGTTATCCAGGTTAATTGTTTTTGGCTAAGCTTTTTATCCTTTCTCAAAATTAGTTTAGTTGCTTCTAGTGTGCTGACTAACTACTACATTTTGATTGTTGTACTTTTAGTTGTCTTATTAGGTCATAGATCAATCTATCTGTACACAGAAAGAAACATATATGCATGCATACACATACTTAATCTAATATATAATAATATTTCTTCATTTTGAAAGTATAATTAAATACAGCTTGAAAAAAAAGAAAATGGTACCTATGTGGAAGTTACGGGGATCTCTTTAAGAATAGGTTTTTTAAAAAATCAGCAAGATACAAAACTATATTCAGTTCCAAATTTCATCTAAAGTAGGAATATTGGTAGATAATGTTCTGGGGCTGAATAAAAGTGATGAACCTTAGAAGATGCTGAGAAGGTTCATCAGGCAGTCATCAGGATATATGCTGTGAAAGCAAAAATAATCTTCCTCCTGCTTCAACGCTTGCTTACTGACCAAGCATTTGGAAAGAAAGAGGTCTTTCAACAGAACCAAACACTGCCACCAAAAATTATGTCATTCATGAAGTTGTCTTCCTAAGTAACTAAACTTGATCCCCCAGGAAGGGAAAGAAAATCTTTAATGTTTAACTTTTATGTTTAACAAATTCTCCTTCATGCAAAAGTAATTTATGTCTAGTTTTGCTTCTATCAGTATAAGGATAGTGTCCTTAAACTAATTTCTAGAAAATTTGACTGCTTTAATCTAAATGATTAATATCGGTAGTAATAATGAAGTTAATTAACTTTTTTCATTATGCATGCTGAAGTTAATAAACAAATAAAAATATGCAATGCAACAATTCAGCCAATAATCAATGAAAAAGCAAACATCTGATTTCAACTCCTGAGTTTAAAGGAACTGAGTCAGATAAACATGTTGGAAAAAAAGTGACAGATTTAATGGCTAACTAATTTTTTAATTCCTTGCAGATATATGATGATATTTATGTAGCTATTAATAAAAATTAATGAGCAGCATGTCTACTAAAATAGTAGAATGCTGAACATTCTATCTACTAAAAATTCTTTTTATTTTAGGTGCAGAGAAGGCCTTGACAATTTGAACTGTATTTTTTGTTTTGATTTTTTGTTTAGACTTTTGGAACATTCAAGATTATTTTATTAAATGGGTAATGTCAATTTAAACTTTTCAGAAAGCACAAATAATTGTGAATGGAGAATTAACAAAACTTTGTAAGATTCAAAAAGGGAAATATAATTGTGCATTGAATATATAATTGCTAAAATATACAATCTTTGTTGAAATTTGAAACTGAGGAAGAACAGGTTAAATAATGTATAATAAAGTGGCCTAAGAAATTTGGTTAGAGATTTGGTTATGGATCATTGGGGATATATGCGGTTAGCATTGTGTTATGATTGCAAAGAGAATTTTTATAAAATCATGTATATTTGGTATATGATGCTAGAAAAATTATCTAGAATGTATAAAGGCACTTCAAATGTATGTTAGAAATGTGAATAACATGAAGGGATATTTTATCATGTTTAGTGGACATGTAAAAAAGCTTTAAAAGTTTGGATCTGAATACATACTTTGATACAGAAGATTTTAAAAATCAATATTCAATTGAAACCAGAACTTCTTTTCTTTTCTTTTTTCTTTTCTTATTCCATCCCATCTTATTTTTTTATATTTATAACCGATGTGAAAAATATCAGAAACATTTTATATTTTCTTTTCCATTTTTCTTCAACTTCATTTCCTTGCATTTTTTGCTCTTTTATTTCTTCATTTTCTTCTTTTTTATTCCTTTATATTACTTTGTTAGCACTGATTTTCTTGATTACAATACAATTATATCTACAAAACTAAGTATCAAAACTTATTTTGGTCTGAAGAAGAATTCTCAAAAGATTTTCTGCAGTGAAATGAGTATAAAAAGTTGCCAATTATTATAGTTCAAGGCCCATAAATAATTATCTAGACACATAAAAAAAACATCATCAAAATCTTACCTCTGCTACTAAAAGAACTCCATATTGTATGAACTGTTCAATTGCTTCATGGCACACTTGACATAACAACTGACAGGGCTGAATAGGAAAACAAATAAGATCAGTCATGACTATTCTCTTTTCTTGTGCTATTTCTCTCTAATAATTGCTGCTTTTGAATACTCTTGCATAAAATGAACAACAATTCCTTATTTTAAAAAAGGTTATTTCAAGAAAAGGAATTGTTAATTTCCTCTGGAGTTACTTCAAGATAATAATTGTTATTTGTCTGAAACAGGTAGTAAAGTACATGTGTAGATCATATCTGAGGATGTATGTGAAAGAGTGCTTGTAAATTTTTCTGTATTTTCCTATTTCAGAGGAAACACAGGTAATACTAAGAGCCGAGGTGGCGCAGTGGTTAGAGTGCAGCACTGCAGGCTACTTCAGCTGACTGCTAGCTGCAGTTCGGCGGTTCAAATCTCACCGGCTCAAGGTTGACTCAGCCTTCCATCCTTCCGAGGTGGGTAAAATGAGGACCCAGATTGTTGGGGGCAATATGCTGACTCTGTGAACCGCTTAGAGAGGGCTGCAAAGCACTATGAAGCGGTATATAAGTCTAAGGGCTATTGCTATACTTTTATTTTAATTCCACCATAATTGAAAACTGAAAGAAGGAAAACAAACAATTACAGAACTAGAAAGAGCCTCCCTTTCTCCCATATTTGAGAATTCCTTTGTCAAAGTTTCATCCCAAAAGCTATTCCAGAAGGTTGAAAAATTATTAGTCACACATACTTCAATATGTGCCATTATGTATTATTTCAATTAGTGCTGTATATTGTTTTAAACAGCTTGTTCCAATCTGCCTTGTGTTATACTATCAGCTTTAATGCTTGACGTATCCTTCACACTTCAAATTCCAATGTGGTTAAAAATTCTATTGCAGAATGGATTAGTTTTTAACTTAGTAGACCATTGGGTCTAAATTGCCCAGGGTCTGCTGGAAGATCATTCATTGAACAGTTCCTCTATTAGGAATTAATAACAATAGTTTGCTCAACAGGGTAAGGCGTTATGTTTTTTTTTTAAAAAAAATCCATTTGGTGCTTCTCCATATAATACAGGAAGCAATAGTACTGGATTCAGAATACAAGAGAATCATTATCAAATCTAAAGAATCTTATTTATTATTTATTATTATTATGAGCTTTTTATTTTAAAGGATGTACATTTCATATGTAATAACTGTATGTAAAAATGAGGAAAAATGCTTTGAAATATTTTCTAGCTTCATTTTAAGTGCCATTTAAATGGCATTTAAAATGGTTTAAGCTGTAAAATAAAATTGTTCTATATTTATTGCCTTTGTCAACAATATTCCTTTTTCTGGTCACATTTTGGAGATTGTGTGTGTGAGAGAGAGACAGAGACAGAGACAGAGACAGAGAGAGAGAGAGAGAGAGAGAGAGAGAGAGAGAGACAGAGAGACAGAGAGAGACAGAGACAGAGAGAGAGACAGAGACAGAGACAGAGAGACAGAGACAGAGAGAGAACTTGTCTGCCACTTCTGTATGTAAAGGGAAACTGCTACTGCTTGCAGCTACCTGTTTCTCTTCCCTTCTTCATTTCCTCTTTTTAAGAACTCCAGTACATCTCCATTTGACCCACAGTACTGTAGCATAATACAAATGATATGGTGATAGCAACAGAATATGTGTCAAACAAATCTGCAGCCAAACACTTACCAATGAAACAGTTCCTTCATAACACAGCAAATAACAGAGGCTGGCAGCTTTTCGGACCAGTTGTTCTTGACTAACCACATTGGGCAGAATCCCACTGATACCGTTTCTGTGCCTTTTGTTCAGTAAAGCATGAAAACTACATGCTGAAACAAAAGAGAAGATATATTCAAATTTATTCTTAAGTTACTGCATGACCTGTCAAACTCAACCTCTTAAATAGTAACAGCAACATTAGGCAGAGAGTATTTCAGGCGTCAGAGCAAGGACAGTTTTAGAACATACCGATGACAGCCTCTTTGAAGAAGACATGCAGTATCCCATTGCTATAAAAGCTGAGTTCAAAGACAGCAGGAACAGTTGTGCTGGGAGTGATGAAGAACTCATTATTCCGACTGGTGTTTGTGATGGTTATACAGTTTCCCAACAAATGGATAGCGTGCATGACAACATCTTCAGAATTCCCTGAAAATCCCAAGTCGTAGTCCCGAGCCAAGACCTCCTCCTTCATGGAAAAAAAATCTTCCACCAGCTTAGAAAGATCAATTCCCTAGACAAAGTATTGAAGTAAATAAGTGATAGCTCTCCAATTATACAAGAATCTCCAGAAAAAAAACTTGTTCCTATTTGCTAAGGCCAGAAGGGCAAGAAATATTCCATGATCAGACTGCCTTTAAATTGGCTTATTTGTTTTAGTTTTGTTTTCCTAAAATAAACAGTTTTTAGAGTATGTATTTATTGTTTTTAGCTGAGCGGCATGATGGCCTATAGATGGAGCTCTTGCCTCACCGTCAGGAGGTTGTGAGTTCGATCCCAGGTAGCGGCAGATATTTCTCTCTCTCTGGGCACAGAGAAAATATCTGTTGCAAGCTCCCTGTAGACGTCGGGAACTGGCATCGTTTGGAGCATTTACTGGCATCCGGCCAGTAAACGCTCAGCTCCATTCAGTCTCCCCGACTCCACCCCAATGCAAGGAATTACAGGGTCGTTAAAATAAAAAAAAAAGTATTGTTTTAGCCACTGATTTTTATGACAGTTTTATTTAAGATATCTCACTCCCACCCCATAACTTATTTTGTAAATCATTTGAGAAGGAAGAGATTTGACAGCTTATTAGTAACCTTGACTATCACTAAGTCATCACTTTTTATTCTTGATGAATGTATTTTATTCTCCTTATGTACACTGAGAGCATATATACCTAAGACAAATTCCTTGTGTGTCCAATCACACTTGGCCAATAAAGAATTCTAAACTAAACTTCTAAAATATACAGTAGACATTAAATAAACAAACAAACAAAACAAAACAAACAAATAAATAGTTTCAGTATAATGGAAAAGCCCTAGTAAACACAAAGAAAGACTCAACAGTATGTATATATTGATTATATTGATTACAACTTTGAATCACAGGTTAAGAAATGCTAAGTAGGATTGGTTAGAGTAATTTCCAAGGAATGAGAGTTATAATCCTGGGCAATACTGAAATCACATTTATGATACTTAAGAATCCTGTCCTGAAACAACATATTGGGGCGACAGGATGTTATATTTTGTTGGTTTGTGTGAGAGATGGTGCCCACAGAGGGACGCTGGTGTGATGGACTACAATGAACCAGCAGTTTTCCCAGGAAGGAGATGGTACATTCCGGGGGGGAGGGGGAGCAGACAAGATGCAGTACAGCTTGGAGCTGGATAAGGGATGTCTCTAAATATGTGTACAGTAGGTTCCTTTCTTATTTCTGAGAATAGGAATAAACAATTAACAAAGTCAGTTTACACATAGCTTATAAATGCACCCTATTCCTCAACAAAATAAATAATATAAAGTAGAGGAAACGAAAGCATGGAACATGTTTTAATTGCTGGCACTTTGCAAGTCTATTCAGTGAATGCAGAAGCATAGCAGCCTTACCTGTCTGTGTCGATAGAGCAGCAAACAGGCAACAATGTGTGTTGACATCACAGCACATGATTTGTTAGCAGCTAAAAGCAAACAAAACAGAATAAAGCTATACTGGCACTTTGGATTGCAACTGAAGGGCTCAGAAAGCAACAGTTATAAAATGTCAGTCACGGTTGAATGAAGTATTATGGTTATATACAGAAAGAGTTTCCATTTTCAATAAGGCAGCACAAAAAACCATCTATTGATCAAAAATAAACATTAAGTTTTAGTACACCAAAAATAATATTTTAATCCATTGTAATATTAAAATACATGGCATTCTGAAAGAGTGAAGAGTGGAAATGAAGAGTGGAGGTAAAAACAGACATCAAAGTTTGGCTGTCAACTCTGAGGGCAGTGGGAAAAGCTGGCCTTATGGTAGGGTAGCAACCATGTATGAATCCTTGGATATTATTGTTTTAGGATGAAGACTGGAGAATCAAATGGGTCTCTGAGAGACTGAAGAGTGTTATGGAAAGCCCAATTCTAGAGTAAGACAGCAATGCTGTATATCTAAGTGTGATGGGACTGTTGAAGTGTTTTAACAGACATCTGCTTACTCAAGGGATATACAATGGTTGTTTTAAAGGTTAATAAGGTTATGATGGAATAGGGGGAGGGAAGGAGCCAGAGGGAAAAGGGTGCATTATCTCAAACAGACATGGACCTAAAAGTAGTATTTCATAATGGCTTCCATGCTGCACCCCAGGGACTACACTTAGATATTTCTTATTTATGTTTTACTACGTGTTAAAAATTGTGCTATTTAACTAGGCCACTTGTGATGATTTTAAAGGTTTTCTAATAAATTTATAAGCGACCAGCAGTTATCCCTTGAATAGCAAATGATTTACTGCACTGTAGATCTGTTGTTGATATGATTGTTTATGTTTTGACTTTGTAAACTGCCTGGAGTTGTTTGAGTTGGGCAGTATATAAATTCCTATAAACAAATAAGCAGAGTTTTTTAACCAGACAAAGTTCTCACTGCTAGAAGCTTCTTAACAACACTGAAGAATGAGCATTCGATCAAATCAATCACAAGACAGAATTTGGGCATCATTTTGGTTTCATTCTCAAAGATATACAATAATGTCTTGTCACATAAAAAGGCACATTTATGAATTGTGGCATAAGGGGGGGGGGAGGATGGAAGCAAGCTGATAAACCAGTCTTTGCTTTTCCTCAACTGTTGCCTAACAGCAGTCAGTTTATCCCAGCTGGTTATCATGCAAATTATAACTTTAAGTACTGAGGCCTAGTTTTGTTTTTCTCCTTGTTTTTCCTCCTATTCCTTTTGTGACACCTAAGGAGAAGAACTGGATCCTGTCCTATTTTAAAAATCAACTTTAGTTAAATTATTTCATCTTCGGCAAAATACTCAAAGACAGGAAGAACCAAAATATTTTCAGCTAAATTGTTTGGGTTTGCCTCCACGAAAATCATAGAACTAAAGTATTACAATTTTAAGAATATATTAAATATGGAAAGTTAGTCAGCCAAAAGATTTAACTATTCAATGTGCTCCTTTTATATCATACAAATCCTAGATACTGTAGACTTTATTTGAGTGAGCTGAACTCTGAAATATTAGGTTAAATAGTTGAAGAAAAGTAAGATTACGCTATTCACACATTAACCTTTTATAAGTAGCTATGGCTTGCTACCTATATTGGTGCAATCCAGAAGGCATTACACCACTCTAGGAAAGGAAATTTATAATTTTATGTAAAATTCTAAAATCCAGTAAATACAATGAGTAATAAAGAGACTTATTCAAAATGGCATCTCTCAGATTAAAAACTGTGCAATTTTAAGACAAAAAAGAAGAAAGGATACAGAAAGAGGAAATCCCTGCTATTTAGAAAGTTGAATGTGACAGAGAAAATGCAGAATGGACTCCACATTGAATACTTACTGAACAGTACGTGTTCTGCATCTCTCAGATTAAAAACTGTGCAATTTTAAGACAAAAAAGAAGAAAGGATACAGAAAGAGGAAATCCCTGCTATTTAGAAAGTTGAATGTGACAGAGAAAATGCAGAATGGACTCCACATTGAATACTTACTGAACAGTACGTGTTCTGCCAAGTTAGCTATTAATTGTCTTCTCAGTGGCTCACAAGATAAATCCCTGGAATCAGGAAGGGCAGTTTCTGAACTTTCTCCCACTATGTAGTTAGGCCTGAAAATAAGTAACAGAATGGATATACTGTACTTACAAATTCTGTCATCATAAGACCTCAAAATAGTACTGCAATTCCCAGTACTAAAGACTATATTTGCGAGGGAGACGGCACTGAACTTGCAGATAAACTGCTCTTTTGTCTTATAAGAACAGGTTCTGAAAATTACTGTAGGGCAAGTCTATTACTGTCCTTTGCCAAAACATGAACCACACTTCCCTGATTAAATTATAGATCTAAGTCAGACAGATTTTTCCTACAACTGCTTGCTTCATGGAATCACATTGTATTAACAAAGAGACTGCCTGGACCCCCATAGTAGCATCCAGGTTGCATTGCAAAATAGTAAATCATGCTTTATCTTAAGATTTTCATATCCTGAAGAAATCATTACTCTGAAGAAGAGTAATGATATATTTTACAACTTTCCTATCATATAACAATTCTTCAAAAACTTTTTTTCTTGATCATATGCAAAAAAAATTAAAAAAAAAATAAAACCCCAAGTTTTAAGCTGTTAAGTAGCTAATAAATAATCCCAGAAAATCAATTACCGTATTTTTTGGAGTATAAGACGCACCTTTTTACTCCCAAAAAGAAGGTGAAAAGTTGGGTGCGTCTTATACACCGAATGTAGCCCCACCCAGCCACCCCCCACCCTTTGGCTTCTGCCTCCCAGCAATTTACCTCCTTGCAGCAAACAGTGCAGAGCCTGATTAGCACAAGGAAAGGCCTCCCGACCATCAGCTGAGAGGCTGCAGGCAGGCCCACCTGCTAAAATGAAAGTGAAACTAGAACTGCAAGGAGGCAACTTGCTGGGAGGCAGAGGCAGCATTTTATTTTCTTGTGCAAATCAGACTGCTGAAACTGGATGCAAGGAGGTAAGTCAATAACCATAAATGTCTATAGAATGTTCAAATTATTAGACTTATTTTTTACAGACTGCTTTATTATTGTTCTACCTGGGGGGGGCGAAAAAAAAAAGCTTCAAAAAGGCTACATTCGGAATATAAGAAGCACCCAAATTTTCAGCTCCTTTTAGGGGGGGGGGGTGAGGTGCGTCTTATACTCCGAAAAATACGGTACTTGTTTCCCCCCAAAAAATTTCAATAGGCTAGCTCAAACTTAGTCAAATCACAGATAAAACATCCAAAATTCAAGATATATTTAGGCTATAATTGCTAAATAAACGTACAGCTAGAATTCTAAGCATTAACTAGTTTGACTGCATGTTTTTGAAATGTACTACTTAATTGTATGCATAATTAAGTATGATAATATTCAATTAAAAAAACTCTGATGGATTTGTTATTTAAGCAGAATTCTAACATATTCAAAAGAATTCACAGAAAACATTTTGATCATGAGTCCTTAAATATTCTAAACTGAAATTTGGAAAATAACTTTCTCAACATTTATAATTTAGTCTGTAGATTTAACAGTATATTTGATTGTTGCTTGTTCATCATTGATAGAAAATCCTCAGTTCCATCTTACCTTGAAGGCAGTACAGCTGGTAACAGAGTATGCTCCAAAGAAAGAGGAACAGGCAAAGGTTTTTGATTTTGGCAATCTAAATATTCCTGAAAAAACATAACATTTGTAACAACTACCTTACTGATTAGCAAAAGGATTTTCAGAGACCGGCATAGTAGTAAATACTGACAATTAGCCAATAATATAATATACTAAAAACATGTAATTTTTGAAGTGCATTAAGAATCTAATCTAATCTAAAGAATCTAAAGCAGGGGTATCAAACTCATGGTGTCATGGCGACATCATGTGACATATCGCAACTTTTTCCTTCGCTAAACCGGGCGTGGGCATGGCCAGCGCATGATGCATCTAGCCACGAGTTTGACAGCCCTGATTTAAAGTAAATGACAACCAAACTGAAAAGGTAATAATGAATTTCTTAGATATTTCTAGGTGGGATTTCTTGCATCACTGCTTCAAAAGAAAAAGCTCTACTAGCTTTTTCCAACCTTGATGTCTCTTTGGTCAGTCAGATGTTGCTGTTTAATAATATTAATGTAAGATGTTCCAAGTATATTATTGTTGTTGTTGTTGGTTGAAGTCAGCCAGATGTTTGCACTGAATTAGGTAATTTCATCCACTTATCGAGTCCTTCCCAAGGATCTGGGAATAGGCAGATATTGTTTGATGATATTGTGAAGGATGTAAAGTGATTCAAATAAAGCTGCCTTTTGCAATTGACTAACGGTAAGTTTGTCAATGCCGAAGGTGTTCAAGGTGTTCAAGTGATGCTTCATTTGCTCCAGTTATTATTGGTACTACTATTGTTTTCTTCTGATTAATACCTTGAAGCCACAGCATCTCATATTCAGCACTCCATTTTCTAGCACGAGTTTTCAGCTACAAAACTCTTTTGTTTGAGCAATACCATTGTGCATGAAGTAAAAACTTGAAATGTGTTTCTACTGAAATACGAATCGTTTAAAATATCTTTTTCACAGTTTCTCAATGGAATTTTGGTCATAAAATATAAGCTTACTTTTAAAGAAAACGGTTGAGCGAAATCTACTCTAACACATCCATAATTCTTTCGTAACATTCGAAAGACTCCTCGGGCTACACTCCATAGGCTTTCATTCTTCTTGGGCTTTCCCTGAAAGACATTGAAAAGAAAAAGAAAGGGGAAAATCATATTACATTAATGCACACACCAAATCATGTTTGTTCTGTTCTTATTCAAAAATAAAACTAAATCATTGGTCTTCCAGATCGTGTGAAGTTGTTATAGAGTTGCTTTCACTAAATGAACATATATTTTTAAACATTTTTTCCCTGAATGATTTTCTTTTCTGCATTTTATTTTGTATCATATTAAGTACAGATGAAAGTTAACCTGTCTTAAAACTATAGTTTATTAGCAGAACTGTCAATAGTAACTACACTCTATAAATATGTTAAGCATTCAATAGCACCTCTTACCAGCTGCTCACCAATATAGTGACCCTCAATTATTCTGTCATAGGAGATTCCCACAGGTATAATTAGTACGTCAGGAGCAGCATTTGAATATAGAGCATCCACCACCACTGATAAAAGACCTGCCCTTGCACAGGCTACTTTCCCACTTCTGGACCGTGTCCCCTCCAGAAATATCTCTAAGAATTGCTGCTGTCGAAGCAACTCTTCAACATGCTGAAAAGAGAATGGAAACAAGATCAGACACAAGTTCTTTGCATTGTTTCAAATCAGTAATTTGTAAGGTGGGCAACTACCATGAGCATTATTCAAATTTGGAACTCAGTGTGGGAACAAGATTTCTAATCATTTAAACAATAACATGCCCACATTTATAAAATACAACCCTACTTTTCTTGGAACAACATGTAGTTGCATGGGATAATTACTACTGAAAGATCACAAGTAACTTTGGTATCTACTAACAATAGTGCCCACAACTAAGAGCATATAGTTGCATAGATATGAGAGATGCAGCTTCAACATTTAACTAAACTATACAAATTTCTTCAGGGCACATGTATAGTTCATACCACCACTGACATACATACATTACAGTGATACATGAAGTCAACACAGTTTCCATGAAATACATAAAAGTACCATGTTTCCCTGAAAATAAGACCCTGTCTTATATTTTTTTGAACCCTGAAATAAGCGCTTGGCCTTATTGTCATGCACTCAAAAGCCCGATTGGGCTTATTATCGGGGGATGTCTTATTTTGGGGAAAACAGGGTACAATACAGGTTTTCCACTGTTTTCTTGGCAGAAGCCTTTCTATCATAGTGAATCTTTGTTATTATCTAGGCTTAGCCCTGAAAGGAACTGTACTTCATTTATAAAGTGAAATGAAACTGATTTAAATTTGCTACAAATTTAAATATGCATTGTGCACTGAAATGGTGCACAGATTTTATTAGCAAATTTGCAGAAATAAACTTCTGTTTTCTTGTTTTAAATGTACTTACCACATGCAGTAAAGTTCTGTACAAAATATCTTTTCGGCCATCAGGTCTCTCATCTAATTTTCTTCTAATAAAAAACCCTCCAAGTTTGTGGATTAAGGTGCTAAGGATAGGAAATAAAATATGCATGCCTCTTTAATTAAAAGGGAAAGAATGCAAATTTAACAAAGGTTATATCAGATTAAAAAAATACAAATGTGTATTATTTTCATAATATGAAAGGAAAAAACTAATAAATATTAGTTGAGCATGTGATTATAAACTCTTTAGATGCATTCAAATCAATCGCTCCTAGCATTATACATAAAAAACATTACAACTGTTCACTTTTTTCGTGTTATGTTTTTTCTTAATGTTTTTTATTTAGGAAAATGTGGTTACATTATAAAAATATCATGTTAAAACATGTTTAAATACAGAAACATTAGTATTTTATAAATATTAATATATTTTTTTCCTTAATCAAATCAAGAAAATTATATAAAAAGTTAAGTTTTATCACCATAATTTTATAAATCAATATTGCTTTTCACTAGAAATCTATATCAATGTCTACCCTTACCAATGTTTTATAAAATCATATTGGAATAGTGTAAGAGACCAAGATTTTAAATATATATAAAATTAAATTTCTATTTTGAACTCTTTTACAGTGATTAAACTCTTTTATAGTGATTTTTAAAAAATCACTATAGTTTTACTTTGGTGTGTTGCAAAACTTCACACACTTAAAATACATTATGCCAAATTTACACCTAAGAAATACACATCCTACTAGCTATAATGGACAATTTATATGATAAGAATTAAAGTCACTAACAGAATGTCACATACTAGTTAAAACAACCTAGAACAGTAATAAAGATGCAAGTGTTAATTCTTGTAGTTCTGAAGAAACATTTTATTTGAAGATATATGTTAAGTATACAAAATATACCTTAATTTTTTTTCTAAAAACAACCCTGTTCTTTAGGAGTATTACAATTCTATTTAGCTAGGAATAGTCGATTATTTTCTTAAACATGAGATAAATGAGTGTTTAATAGTGAAGAATTGGTAATTATAAAACTTTATGCTGTACAAACGATATTTTTATATATGCAACTCCTATTTTATATATTCCTATATTAGAAATCGACTATTCTATCTATCATGGAAGAATTTACTAGTTCTTGAAGTACAGATACATTTTTTTCATTCTATTTGGCACGATTTGTAAAAATATCCTCTTATTCCTTTCTGACACAGGTATTTCATGTACAGTAACACCTTGTCATGTGAATATGGACAATGTTCTGAATTTTTGATAAGTTAAAATGATATCGGAACTTCAGAACAAAACCATTACAATTGAAATCTTAGTTCTGTTTATTTTCCAAATTAACGTAAAAGTTGTTGACTATGTATATGTCATACAACAATCCACTTATCCAGTCAACGCATGCTACATATTTAGATAGCTTCTTGATGTTAGTTCACCTTGGTCAGGTAAGGGAACAAAATGGCTGACATTAACATAGTAAAAGAACTAATACTGTTTTACCTGAAAATAGGAATATTCAGATTATTTCCTGCTGCAATGTAGGGTGCCTTGATATTGTGGCAGAAAAGAATGAATGTGAGAAGTAGGTAGTCAATGTGAGATTTGTGAACCGGTAAGAAGACAAGAGGCAAATTTAGCTGTATGAAGAAGAAAAAAAGAGTTCAATATCAAAACATAATTTGAACATATCAAACTACTACTGTGTTTCTCTTTTTCTCTTGGTAATACTTGCATTGCCAATTGGAGAGGAAGGAGAATGAATGAAATAGAAAGGATATACATTTCACAGGCAATAGATTTTCAGCAACATTTACAGCAATTAAATATAACTGCTTTATTTGTATCATACTATGGGTAATCTAAGGTGGACTTGAAACATATACTGTAGTTTGTATTTTGATTATATGGCAATGTAAACTTTGAACAATACTTTGTTCAATACTTTTAAAACTGAATCATCTGGAAATTAATGGCAAAAATATATTGAACAACCATAGATAACTACTTGATAGTAAACTATCACTTAATTAGTCCACAATTACTGAAATTTCAAGTAGATGTTATTCCAAGCATACACCATTCATTGACAATTTACTACAATATATCTTGGCCAGTAATGATTCTATTCAGATTCAGCCCCAATAATAATTTCAAGGGTCTTCAGAAACCAAAATGATACTGGAAGTTGAAAAAAAAAAAGATTACAAAACCTAGTTTTTGCATTTCTCTTTATAAAAATTGCGCTTGCTACTGTGGCCCGGGTGAGGAAGACATAGAATGCACTAACACAATTTACTACCCAAAAAAACTTCTGGCAGCAACATTAAGCAATGAGCCGAGGTGGTGCAGTGGTTAGAGTGCAGCACTGCAGGCTACTTCAGCTGGCTGCTAGCTGCAGTTCGGCGGTTCAAATCTCACCGGCTCAAGGTTAACTCAGCCTTCCATCCTTCTGAGGTGGGTAAAATGAGGACCCAGATTGTTGGGGGCAATATGCTAACTCTGTAAACCGCTTAGAGAGGGCTGTAAAACACTATGAAGCGGTATATGTCTAAGTGCTATTGCTATAGTGCTATTAAATCATTATTTTTATTTATTAAACAAGCCATTCAACTGAAGTGATTATATGCTGGAGTTTAAGATCGACACTGTAAAACAGATTCTGCTGGATATAGATGAACGTTATTTTTTATACCCTTTTATCAAAGGTGTCTTTTCAGGAAAGAAAAATAAAGGTATTTTTTCCTGAATATTTCAGAGATTGAATCTGAAAATAACCAGATATTTATTATGGTATAAAAATAAAAATGCTACCATTGTATACATTGCCTCGACTATTTTTATTACCTCAGTTGCTGCTTTCACCATCTCTAGTTGGCCTTTATGAATCTGGATATTCCAAAAAAAGCTGTTAAATAATTTCAATAAAACCCAACCTGTTAACCTGAAAGAAAAATATAAATTAAGCCACCATATAATCAGTTTTGTACAAACAATTGATAGATACAAATATACTAGTTGCTGTTCACGTTCAAAACAGAAACAATCACATCATTCATGATGGAACGAAAGTGTATTGACTGTGAAAATTT
Organism: Thermophis baileyi; assembly: GCA_003457575.1. NCBI lineage: Eukaryota > Metazoa > Chordata > Lepidosauria > Squamata > Dipsadidae > Thermophis > Thermophis baileyi. Next base: position 463,007 of record QLTV01002173.1, read on the forward strand.
TAAGATACAGTTTAAACAATAGTTGATAGACTACTATCAGCTTTAGAAAATATAACATACAAATAAATTTTAATTCCACGTAATTCTGAACAGAGTGTAATGTTGGGCTGATAAAATCACACTTCTTGAGAACACGTTCTCTTGTCCCATTGAAAAATTATTTTTGATACATTAATATATGAAGGAGTTCTTCAAGGGCAGATAATGAGTTTTATTTGTTTTGCAACAATGACAATGGAAGAACAATATGAGGTAAGAAATAACAAAAATCTCTGTGGCTATACACAGTATTGAGTATATGCAGCCCTCACAAAAAAAAACTTAGTATTATTACCTAATCAGAGAAGGAGAGACATTTGCTACCATTTCTTGAAGGATCCTTCTAGCTTTCTTCTTGATTCTGTTAAGGTTTCTAGATTCCAGCTGATCAGGACCATTTAAAGCTGATGATTCTGAAGCCTCCTGTATAACAGCATTCTGCACTCTAAATATTACAAATAGTGAATTAAAGATTTATTGTAGATTTCAACTACTTCAGATCATATATCTTCAATTTAAAAATACCTAAAACTCAGATATCAAAAAAATCCCCCTCATCATTATTCTAATTAACTATACACTGCAGTACTTTGTAATTGGAATATTCATGATTTTTTTCACATAAAAATACAGGTAATCCTAACTTACAACAGTTCATTTAGTGACTGTTCAAAGTTACAACGGCACCAAAAAAAGTGACTTATGACAGTTTTTCACAGTTACGACGTTTGCAGCATCTCCATGATCATGTGATCAAAATTCAGATGCTTGGCAATTGTTTCATATTTATGACTGCTGCTGTGTCCCAGGGTCACGTGATCACCTTTTGCAACCTTCGGACAAGCAAAATCAATGGGGAAGCCAGATTCACTTAACAACTGGGTTACTAACTTATCAACTGCAGTGATTCACTTAACAACTGTGGCAAGAAAGGTCATAAAATGGGGCAAAACTCACTTAACAAATGTTCCACTTAACAACAGAAATTTTGGGCTCAATTGTGGTCATGTTGAAGACTTCATGTATCATATAGATAACATTATAAGGTATAAGACTGTGCATATATTTACATACGCTGATACATGAACCCACATAGTCATAGAGTCTTTACAGAACATTTGTAGACCAGAATTATACAACCCAACTTCCCTTAGAGCCTTCGGTACAGGAACCAGAGACTTCTGTGTGTTATTACACAATTGCGATTTTTAATATTACTTAAGGGAAAATTAAACACTAATTTTATGACAAAAGAGGAATCATATTAACTGAACTTCATTTTAATTAAATGTACATGTAAATAACATGAATTTTAGCCTTTATTCCTGTTCCATTGAATTCTACCCATTTCTTTTCGAAGTATAACCTGCAGCGTGGCTGCATCCCCAAAAAGTTGCATGCTGCTGAAGATGCCTCTATATAATTGATGCCCCACAGCCAGACACAAGCATATAATGAAGACTCTTTGGAAACAGGATTTCAAGATGTTATAGCTTGTACACATACACAGGAAGAAAGTCAAAATAATCGCTTTTAAAATCCAAAGTTTCTGCTGTGTAAGAAAAAACAATTGGGGACTTCCCATAAGTTGAACATTTATTATTTATAAATAAGAACTTTTAAATTACAATAATCACTATTATCTACATCTTACCGGTTATTATTCAGTACATTTTCCATCACATTATTTGCAAACATGCTCTTATGAACATCCCGCTCTTGCACGAAAAGAGTATAACAAAACCGCCGAGCAAGCCAACCTCTGTACCTATAACATTATGGAGGAATTTAAAAAGATCCATTATTAGAAAGTTATCCTTCAAATGGCTGTCAAAATTTCATATATCATATCATATCATTCCCACTAATAACATTAGTAGAAGTCACTTTGAGTTGATTTGGTTCTGGTTTAATAGTATCATGGCAGAAGTGACTGGAAAAAAAACAGACAAAAATACAGAACATGAGGCTGAAATATGTTCAATTTAAATCAAATATGTTCAATTTAAATCAAAAGAAGATATGAATTCCTTGTTAATTCAGCCTTTCACATAAATACAGGTAGAATACTAAATACTAAACGAAGAGTTTTGTTTATTTTAGTTCTTCTTTTCTTCCTCAACTGGACCATCTTGCCCAGAACAAATCTTCAACCAAAATGAAATTTAACCCAAGATTTTCACAGCATAAGAAACCAAAATAAACGTAAACAGAGAATAATACTTGACTTTCTCTGCAACTCTAAATTCAAAACTATTTGGTACTATGGGCAGATAATAATAGAAACTGTTTAAGAGGTCTACAGAATAAAATTGATTCAACCCTTGATCTAATATGGTTTGGCTGATTAGTTCAAATGCACATGATGTAAATTTAATCAAGCTAGAAAATCATTTTGGATGAGCATTTGAAGGTGGAAGACACCAGCAATATCAACGATGAATGTATAGAGGAAATAGCAATTCTGAGATCAAATGGGAAGGGAATGCCAATTTGCGCCTTTATTTATCAGGGCAACTTTAAGTGGCATATAAAGAATAAAGAAAAACAACAGTATATAATGCAATAGTATAAAGTAGCAGATAAGTCAAGCCATGTCAGGAAAGAACAATACTAGAAAAACAAAAGTTAACAAGATCTCTTCTTTAGGTACACATGGCTTTCTATATCCATGTCTATGTCTGCTTCTAAGTTAAAAACATTGTTTACTTTAAAAGTTCTACTAAAGTTAGAGGTATTAAAGCACCAAAAGAAGTAATGAGAATAAAATAATTGCTCTTTGGAGTTCCAACATTGCTGTTAGTATTTTAACATGACAAATGTATTTTGTAATACAGTTTAACAGAAATGCAAAGGTTGCATTGTGGCATCATTAAACTGTTAAAACTGTTGTGAAATCCATCACATGCCTGGTAGAATTAAGCTGCACTGAACAAATTAGATTATAGTCTTTGAAAGTTATAATCAGGAGTCAAAGTTTGTAGCAGAAATTGCGAGTTCTAGACATGGAATGCAGCATGAAGCTTACTTTTTTTGGGTAAGAAATAAAGAAGCTTTGATGGAAAGTCATTAAGCTAGATTAGATAAAACGTATGAATGATTTATCCTTTTTTGTCTTAATTTACTACATGCATACATTTACATAAGACAATTAGTGCAAAATAGTATTTGTTCTTTTATGTGCTGCCAAAGGAATACAGGTAGTCCTAGATGTACACCAGTCACTTAGCAACTATTCAAAGTTAAAAGACCTCCCTGGGGGTACTTACAACATGGTTCTGAAGTTCCACCAACCGCACCGTTTTGAGGTCATGTGACCACATGGGCTACTGGACGTCGGGCTAATTCACGACAGTGTTACATCCCACTGTCATCTGATCATGTTTTATTAGTTTTTACTTCTGGTTTTTGGCAAAACCAGCCCCTACTTTAATGACTACAGCAGTCACTTAATGACTCTTGCCAAAAAAAAAAAAAAAGATTTTAAAAGATTGTAAAATTGGTTTGGACATGTGGGTGATCCATTTTATGACCATCATGATTTTCAATCATAATGGGCAGGCTCCATTATAGTCATAAATTGAGGACTATCTGTACACTAACCAACCTTTATCAATCTGAAGTTTATAAGTATCTGCTATTTAATATCTGTTTCCAGCATGAATTCTGTTAAAAAATAAACTTGAAATTAGCTTCACAAATGTGCATCTGACAAGTAAATTCTTGTTTATTCAAATTCATGCCCAATGTAATAGACTTAAAGGTGCCAAAGGACTTTCTATCCCTGACAAACTTGAAATTCTCCTTGAACTTTTGCATTTTTTAAATCTAAAACTTAAGATAGACAGCTGACAATACAAAATTCTGGCTTCTGCCAGAAAATATGTTACATAATATGCACATTTCTTTTGATCCTCATGCATATGTTTTATGAGGCGCAAGCAACTAGAACAACTCCTTGAATAGGCCAAGGCAATTCTTTTATTATCAAACACCTATTTAAAAGAATCTCGCCAGATCGAATATCTTCCCTTGGGAAATGACAGATATAGTCTTAAAGATTTGATCTGATATTTCCTCCTCCAAATCAACACCGTCCTTGGAATGTCTCTTTACTGCCTCTCTCCTTTATCAGTGATTCCACCAGAGGTTTACAGGAAAATATTATTATGTAACTTCATTCTTCACAATGAAACTAGTGCTTTCATGAGCACTTATACAAATTGTTGCAACTACCACATTGCAGAATTAGTTTTCAAAAAAAGTAATACATTTTTAAAAGGTGGCCTCCAAGCTCAGCCAGGGTACAAATTTCAATTTTTTGGTTGAAAGCTAGCCTCGTTTAATTATTCATATTAATACTACTAGTAGCACTAGTTTTCTAAGAACAGAGTTGATGAATAATGAAGCCTTGAATCAAGTCCTTTTATATTTCTACATCATTTAGATATTTATTTCTTCTGTATGCACTGAAAGCCAAAATGTGATTACTCTGCAGGTTCAGTTCAGCAAAACCAACATTAATATTTAACCTTTTAACTCATTTTCCAGATGAGTTCAACATCCTTTTTAATAAATCACAGTATTAACTATACTGAAAAAAGTATTTACCGTGTATGTGTCTCATTAATATAGATAACATTACGCAGACCCAAAGAAGGGATACTAGTATTAAAAAGCTTGTCCTAAAAGGGAAAGATATATGCATACATTAATTTATTACTAATAGCAGTTCACAATAAATATTGAATTTTTCCTATATATTACTTCTAAAGGGGAGGAATCTGTCCACCCCCATATAAATAATATATAGCTTGAAGTTTGCCTTCAAGTCTCACATAAAACCTCAGCTATCTGCAAAACATATACATATTTGTTAAATTTGTACACCAGCAATTCTGGAAAGTCCACACAGAAAAATAACAGTAAAACTATAAAGAAAAATCTATGTATCCTAACATTACCTGAACAAATCACTGGGCCCTACTTTACAGTATTTCATTAATACAGAGGCATCAAATACTATTCTACTTCCACCAGGCAAAATCTGAAAGTAAGCTATACAAGGTAAGTACATAGCTACTGACTTCTTAATTTAATTGCCTTCTGGGTATTTAATTACCATTACATTAAAATTACATTTAATTTTGTTACTAATATAATTCCATTCACCCAGCTTTGAGGTGTGCATACGTAACAACAGCGTCCCACAAATGGCCTATTCCTGCCCAGAAGAGTCTCTTTCCATTTTAAAGTGGCTGATCGGAAGACAGTAGGCCTAGAATTGCATTCTCCCTGGAAAATAGTGACAGTAAAGAAAATATAAAATAGAGCACATAAAAACTGACAGCTCTGAATTTCTTTCAGGTTACTTCCTATAAATGAACTAGCTAAAGTTAAGAACAATTGATTTATTTGTTCTGCTTAAACAAATAACCAAATTCAGTTATTGGAAGTAATTAAACACATTTATAGACTCACATATATACAAATGTTTGCCTAAAAGAATCTAGATCAATTATACTGTCAAAATATTTTCCTCCTTTAAATTATATGAAATCTGTATATTTGATACTGAATCATTCCAATATGACAGTCCCTCCCCCCCCAAAAAAGTACTTATGACCCAACTGTACCCACCTGCAGTTACATGACTGTATTTTGGCTCTTTGGCAACCAGTTCACATTTATGGCCATTTGCAGCATATTGTGATTATGTGACTGTGATTTTTGGTGTTTCTTTGTTAGAATTTTTCTAGTAAAAATACCCATTGGGTAAAATGGATGGTAAAATAGATTATTTAACAACCACTTTGGCCTAATGACAACAACATTCATTTAATTACTGCAGCGTTCACTTAATGGTCACTGCAAAAAGGGTCATCTACTTAAGGACTGCCATGACTTGTGATCATAAATCGGGACATAATTACAGTCATAAATTGAGGATTACCTGTACATTTCTGGAACTGCTGTAGGAATAAATCTGAAATAATATAATCCTGTACTATATATTATAATATGAATCTGAACTTTTTCTATAGATATATTTTGAATGAAAGTGGTGCTAGGTTACAGTACTGTATTATTTTTTATCAATTATATCCTGCCCTAAGAACTGCGTACAGAACTATCTAAATAAATGTACTACAGATAGTCTTTACAAGGGCAATTGGGACCGGAATTGCTGTTGCTAAGGTGTACGGTCATAAAACACAATATCATGTGGCTGAATTGCTTAGCAATTGCAGTTGCAGCTGTCCCGGTTGCCATTGTAACCTCAAGATATAGGGGTCATTAAGGCAGAAGTGGAAGAAGTCCCAGGTAAGAAGCCTAGGGTTGCTCCGGGGCATCCCACGGGAGCGAGGGAAGCCTAGAAGGGCTGGCAATGGCTGTAAGTTGGGGAAGACCAAGGGAGGTAAGGCTGGATAATGAAGAGAGGTGCAAGTGCAGGAAGGCTGCAAGGTAGATGATACAGAAGGGTGAGAGTGTAGGGAGCCTAAAGAAACTTACTAGACTACTAGAGAAACTTGTGACCTCCTCTGCCGGCTTCCCCATTGACTTTGTAAGTGAAGCCAATTGGGAAAATCAGAAATACCAGTCAAGTGACTGCAGGATGCTGCAACCATCCTGTGAACTGTTTGCCAAGCACTTGGAATCACAATCATGTGACTATTGGTGTGCTGAAGTGGTCAGAACTTTGAGGACCAGTCACAAATACCACTTGTTCAGCACTGTGGCAACTTTGAATAATCGTTGAACAAGTGGGTGGCAAGCAAAGACTATCTGTACTGAACATTCTTAATTTTTTTAAAGCATAATCCTCTGTTACTTTTTCACCTTTCAATAGGACACTAGCGTTTTATCTTAAGAAACCCAGGAACACTGAACAAGCATGCATTTCGCTTACCCATTCTTCACTGGAATGTTTACATCTTGTGACAGTGCATTCTGCTGAAGATGACAAATAGGAAACATCTATTGTTCCAAGTGACAAAGCGGTATCGTCCATGATCTACAACATAAATTCAGACTCATGAGCTAAAAGAAGAAAATAATTTCAGCATTAAAGAATTAAGTGTATTAGTAAATAACCTAATTCACTTATCCTAAATGTTTTTCTAAAGCTGAATCATCCTTGGCACATCAATAGACTTTATTTCCAAATTAAGAAAGTGTATGTCACAACTACAATTGGCAATTAAAAAGACGCAACTATATAGTATAGTATATAATTATAACTTAATCTCTTTCAGTTGTCCATTCAGGATACTGTAACTCATTACAGAAAAGTTTGTAATTATATTTCAAACTTATCTACAGGTTGCTATAATTACCAGAATTGGTTATAATCAGAGGAAATTAAATGTGTGCTTCATTCATACACAGAAAGTAAATGCATTCTTAAATATTACGTATAAGATAAGAATGAGAGGAATTTAAACCAGTTTCTTTCTAATATATACTTCTCTGTTGCATAAGCTTCTAGGCAAATACAGTTGAAGTCAATCAGGCTTCCGAAAGCTGGAACACAGACACTACGTTCTCAAACCAAGCAAGGATAAAATGTCTGGTTAGCCGTTTAGTGTGTTTTGCACACCCAAATTATTTCAGCACTTTGTGTGAGTCTATAATCAGAAGGAATATGGTAGCACCTTTTTTGACTCCCAAATTTTTTGAAAGGCAAAAGCTTTCATGAGCAGTTCTCTTTATAAGATTCATAGAGTAAACTAAACTGATGTAAGACTTAAATTGGAATAAACAGTAGGAAGGGTGGGAAAGAAGAGAAGGCAGATTAGTTATACATATGCAGATGACATGTGAGAGACTACAAGTCCTTAATCAATTAACAACTGCAGTATGTTTAAAAATCATTGTAATGATTGATTTCTTTTTGAGATTGTATGGATCTAGGCAAGTAAATTAGTTAAACATTTTCTGACAAACAGTCAGAAAATCAAGTATAGAAAAAAAATACAGGTTTCTTTCACCCTGCTAACATAAGCATTTCTATTGTTAAAAACTAAGGAGCCTCTCTTCTACATTATACATACGTAAAAAATACAAAGACATAAACAAATATATTTGTTCAGAGTGGGAAAGCTCAATAACATGTATTTTCCCAAGATACAGTCAGAAGTTTCTTCAGGGACCCGGGAAATTATAGGGGACAGTTTTCAGCAGAGAATGATTTTGTTCCTTGCCGTTCTAATTACACTGAATATACTATTATAGCTGAAAGCAACTGCAAAATACAAAAATACAAACCCAAGGATTTTAAAACTTCACGAATGAGAGGTATTTTAAAAGATGTGATGAATCCTGGTTGCTCTTCAAAGAGCTTTAAGCATAACGTCCTAAGAAAGCCAATGTGACTAAGATGTTGGACTAAGAATGAAGAGATGCAATCTTGGTATTCCATAGCTTGGGACTGATGAGGAAGAAAGTCCTTTCCTCTTTGTTTAATATAGAAACCTATAATTTCCAAACTGTGAGGCTGTCTTTTTTTAACAAACTTACAGGGTACTATAAAATACTTAATATTTGGAAGTAGAACATTATGCAAAAACATTATGAGATATAAGGGCTCCATAAACTGAGAAACTTTGAGAATCTTTGATACAGACTACGGAAAACAGTAGATCATATTTATTGTAAATCAAAGCATTCAAACAGGTTTCTAGTAGAAGACATAGTCTCTCAGATAATCATGTTGTACAGTATGTAGAGTTTTGAAGATTAATATCATTACCACCTTAAATTTTGCTGAGAAAACAACTGACAACTAATGAAGATATTTCAACAGTCACATTTACATCAATTGGTGCTTCAAGACATTTTCAAAAGTAGTCCCACATAGAGTAAATTTAAATTGTCAAGAAAGGGTGTGACCAAAGTATGGACAAATGCTGCCAAATCCAATTGGCTAAGGAGAATCATAGCTGTCACATAAACATGTTCTTTCTCACCTGGGAATCCAGCAACAACTGAGAATCAAAGAACCATCCCAGGCTGTATATCTGTACTTTTATGAGACACTTCATACAGAATAGGAGGAACTAATGGTCTACTTTCCAAATGAACAACACTATCTTTACTTTCTCTACAGCAAGTATTACCTTGTCACCTTTGGGACGAATCATAACTAACACCTACCAAATCTCTGATGGTGAATTGACCAAGTCTAACTGCCATAGAATGTAAACTTGAATCTTAAATAAAATCTTATTTGGAACTGCTCCAGAAACTGGATATAGGAAAATAGAAGAAGAAACAAATATAGAAACAAATATGGGAAAACTCCACGGCATTACTTCAGTACTTATACTGGAAGCCCTAAATATTTTTGTGTATGTTATTGCCAGATTTTGTAACTGAATGCTTCAATTATTTAGAGCATCCAAGTATTCTAGCAATGAAATATTATCATGCATGTGAAGTTCTACCAACTCAAGCATATTCAATCCCATGCTCTTTAGATATCATGGACAAAAATTTCCAAACCACCCAGTCAGCATATTCATTGCTTATCTGATAACATACATTCATACCTCAACACTCTAAGTACTGAAAGATAAACTAGAACAAAGAGTCCATAGAAGCAATAGCCTAGTCCTATAAGATTGGATCTTTGGATAAACTTACCTGGGAGTAAATGTCACTGAATTAATTAGATTTACTTCCAATTATATGAACAGGAGACTGGGCTGCAATTTGCTAAAGCTTCAATTTTTACAAAATACTGGAAGAAAAAAAAGGCATCTCCTTCAGAATTTGCTTAGATAATTTATATGCAATAGCATGAACAAGCACTGCTAGGAAAGTATATAGTCACTTTAAACTTTCTTCTATAAATAACAGATCAAGCACTGTATTAAACACCAGTATCAAATGTTGGGTGTCCCTATACAGCAGCAGGCTACTGCCAAAGAAATTTCGCTCAAACTAATCACCAAGGGAACATTAGCAATCTAAGCCAAATTGGCTGAATGACAGAAGGGACTTTCACACAGAGTTAGTTAAGTACACCAATGGAATGCAAGTGAAAGACTGAAAGAAAAAGGGGAAAATAAGCAGCCTATCTAAAAAAGGAAAATGGGTATTTATTCAGGACCTAGTTTGAATTTAATCCAGACTCATCAGGCAGATTGCCATAGTTAAGAGAATGATAAAATATTTCCATATACTAGCTTGCTCTGCACAAAACAATAGATACAAATAACTGCACAATCGCTTTCCACCATGTAGGAACTTTCCTCCATGCAGTGACTTCTAATTGTCCCTGGGCTCAGGGATAAATCTGAAAAATACTTTTTGTAATTCCATGCTGTTTCTCTACATTCTCAGTCACCTCTTCACAACATTTTGCAAAATAAAGGAGGGGGGGCAGAGGTTGTCAATCAGATTATTCTGCATTTATTTCATGCTGTGTCCATTTCACTTGCTATCTCATTCAAGCATGGGCCTACAGCCAAGTTCGGTATACTATGCGCTCCTTTTTTTAAAAAAAACTAGTTCCTAAAATACTTTCCATTGTAATTGGTGCGGACACGGTTTTGTGTCACGTTAATCTTTCAGTTTATTTATGTATTGGCCAGCCAAGACTACAGCAGCAAAAATACTGCTACTTACGGACGGTGACCGTCTACAACATCTTTTTATTTTTTGGCCTCAAAATCATTCCCGGGAAAACATTTCATAGGCAAACATTTCATAGTTCTTCTACAGTAGACCCGCCATCAACACAGTGGTCCCAATTCCCCCCCACCCCAAATTACTTCTTTTTTCCAGCGACGATACCAGCGGAAGATCAGCCTCGGGAAAGGCTTTTAAGATCTCCTTCCGAAATATCCAGCAGAAATCTCTCCAAAAACTCCCGATGCGTCGGATCCTCTGTCCCTTGACCTTCCGATCTCCGACCCTTTGGGGAAAATAGGCGGACGCGGCGCGGGCAAACGCGTGCCCTACATCGACGCGAGCTACAGCCCAGCGAGACCTTGCAGGCAAGCTAGCGGGCAGGCTGACTCTTTCACGCCGCCCCAACAAGGAGGGCAGATGCTGACGCGATTTCCTGAGCGCCAGGCGCAGGCGAGCAGGGGAGAGGCAGGGCTGCGCTCTCGTCAGCGGCCGCTGGAGCATCTCAGCACTCTGCGAAAAGGTGCCCCGTGGTCACCAAGCTGGTGTCTTCCAGGTGTCTTGGGTTGCCCTGGCCAGTGAAATCAGGCGGGTTGGGGAGATTGGGAAATGAGCCCGACTTCAGGGCAAGCTCGGGGATCATCACATCTTTCCGCTGTGCAGAGCAATGTTCAGTAGGCTGCCGATTATCTTAGGTGTAAAAGGAATTGGAGACCTTGCTTTAATCCAGGACAAAGGCAGTCTCCGAATATTCTGCAAAGTTGTCTTAGAAGGGCACCATAGTGAGTGCTGAAGCAAAAAAAAAGGGGGGGGTTGTACAATTTTAGGATGGTTTTCTTTTTTTACTCTGCCTAATGTGTCTAATGTTCCTAATGATAATATTAAGATGGCTGTGTCAAACGATAATATTAAGATAGCTGTCGTTTGGCAGCTCTTGGTGGAGAAAGAAGGTCAGATAATAATCTGATCTTTCTCTGTCCTGCAAAAAAACCTGAAAGGCTGAGGTTGAAAAAGGTCATCTAACCAGGATGCCCTGGACAATCCCAGGCACCTCCAATAACAACTAATATGAACCAAGGTGTGGGAAAAGAGAGAGACAAGGGCTGCTTTGATCTCTCTCTATCTGGACTCATCCTGCTGCTTATACTGTTAACTTGTATTAATTTCTCTGATTTGTGTACCGGAGTTGTCTAGGAAAGGACAAAAAACTTTGCCCTATTATTTGCTTAGGTGGAAGTTTGGTGCTCTTTTGCTGAGAATGCAATAAATGCAGAAAAGTGAACGTGACTAATTATATTGATTTTCATTTTCAGCTGTTTTTTGCATACACCACTAAGCCACGAACTGCTTATCAACAGTTGTAGTTGGGTTTCGACATCATGCTAAGCCAGAAGCAGACAAACCACATTTCACTTTTCACCTTCGGTTATAAGTTCTATCAAATAGTTCTTGCTGCTGGATTCGGAGATACAATATATGCACATCCATACTAAGCAGATGTATTGAAGTATATGTATTCCCATCACCCTGTTTCCTTTTGAGGGAAGCAATATTGTGCAAAGCACAAAAAAGGAGGAAGCAATAGAAAGCAAATAAAATAAAGATAAAGAGATTTTTAAAAAGGAAATGCAGCACCATATACTAACACCATCCACAATTTCTCTCCATATTTCTCTGTGCTTGCAAACCATCTTTGCTTCTATCAGATCCATAGAGTAGTTCTTGCATTGTTTTTAATTTTCTGAATGTCTCACCTCTCTCTCTTTTAAGGATCTAAGTCCAAACATTGCTTTTTCACCTTTCCTTTTCCTTAGGAGTATTGTTTTTTTTCATTGTGATATATAACTTCAGCTTATTTCCCCAATACAAAAATTTGAATGAACTAATCCTCAAGTTAAACCCAGCTCAAAAACCTCATGTGTGTGAAACATCCTTGTGAAAATATTTCTTGTTTCAGTGTCTGTACTTACATATACAGATAGGTTTACATATGCATGTGAATGGAGGATTCCCACAGGGAAAAGGGATTTTCTAGTACCATTTTTATACCCATCATGCAGGATAAGCACTATTATGCAGAATTGTAGAAAATGGTACCACCCAACTTTGTTTCACTTCCCACTTAACGTTGAACTATTTGCTGAGCGTTCCACTTATTTTCTGGCATTCTTATTTCCATCAGTGAATTTAGCAACCAGCCTTCAAGTCATATTTATACAAAATATAGCATAAATCAGACCTTCTCACTTATCATCAACTTTATACGAACACACATGTAATAAATTCTTTTTCATAGCCATACTTTTCCCAGTGACCCGAAGAGCACAAATCTGGTCTGCATACCTTCTATCTAGCCAAAGTCCAAATGTTGCTCATTCTCACCTTTCATTTGCCAAACACCTTCCCAGATACACTTAACAATCTGGTTTGAAAGTGGGGTTAAAGAGATCATCTATGTCAAAATTGAACAGTCCTCTCTCAACAGATGGGAAGGGATACAATATCCAGTCTACAACACAGTGCTTTCAACAGTTCCAAGAAGGCTCCCACACCCATTTGCACTATTCAGGTGACCCTGAGGACACAGATAAACCTCTAGGTGACCTCAATGACTCTCTAAAAGAATGCAAATGACCAGCTGTTTGCAAGGAATATAAATCCTTCCATTCCCCACTATCCAATGAGACCTGAAGAAGTTTCTTGGATGAGAAGTGTCTTCAAAGAAAAACCAGAAGTACAGTTGCCTCTTGAAAAAAACACATTTGGGACAACCTAGTTTTTGCATTCCTTCTTGCTATCTTTGTATAGGGGAGCAATAACAGCACTCTCTCCATCATCAGACATATATTAACCATATACTGTAAAACTACCGTACCTTCTCTTTAGGTACATTAGATGGTACTTTTCTCTCATTAACATTTTTGTAATTTTTATGTAGCTTTTTTCATTCAGACCCATTTCACTTTATCAAATATCCCTTTCACATTTATCAGAGACATAGCTTCATAGACTGGCATTTTTCAGCATTATTTTCACTCAGTTCCAAGCAGCTTCCATATTTTCCTTCCAGGTCTTGTAAGTTAGAAAGATCACTGATCTGCAAATGGGTATATGTGAGCTGACTCTAAGGGACACATTGGGAATGCTGCTACTGTACCATTTCTCACAAATACATGGCAACATCCTTAACTCAAGCTATTTAGTATCACTGAATGGGCAGTTATAAATTCACCCAAACTGCTAGTTCTGATTTATTTTAACTTCCCCTACTTGGGAATCAGCCTCATAATCACCATTTCAATTTTTGGTTTCCTTCAGATCATGTTGGACTTGGCATTTATGTAAGAGCAGTTCATATATAATCTGATATTAGGGTTAGGGTTAGGGTTAGGGTTCTTGTCATGGACTGATCAGCTCCTCATGATGATGGTGTTGACCATCATCCAGACTTCATAAGAATGATAGGGCCATCCATCCTAGACACCTAGTATATCATGATACTTGAGGAATTTCCTAAAAAGCCAAACAGTATTTTTGTTGAAAATCAAGTTGGTTTGAAATATAAGCAAGCCAGGCACTACAGACTCCATACCCACCCGACCCAAGTTTAAGTGTGGATAAATTCATTATTTCACACAATTACATATTTTACTGTTTCCTCTTGTAATCTCATAAAGCAGAGATTTGTCTTCTTTCGCTTCCAATTTCAGTGAATCCTGGAGAGGTTACGTAAATAACAAGAAACACAGAAATCTGAGTTCTTCCAAAATTGTTGGCCATTAATAAGAGACAGAATAATGGGCTTTAGAAAAAGATATAGACATATTAGAGTATGATTCAAATTACATATTAGAGTGTAATGAATAATTATACAAAAACAAATCAACTTCATTGGGCTCATCTAAACTAGGAATCAACAAAGTTCCCACAAATACTACTTTCTCAAAGGCAGCTCCTTAGAGGCTGACAGACTTCCTGCTGCACCGGATTTTAAAGTTCATAGTTTAAATTCATATTTATTGTTATTATGGAAAAAAATGATATTCTGCTAATTTTGAGGACTCTAAATGATTGCTTTCTTTATGTTTTCCAGGACTGTGGTTTTGTTATGTTGAATTCCTTTTAGTAGCTTAAAAAAAATCTTGGGAGAATGTATTTACTTTGAAGTGGTTTGCTAGAAATGCTGTACTTCAAAACCAAATGAAATCAACGAAAGCATTGGACAAGTAATTCCTTATTGTATATAGAAAGCTCTCAATTTTGTATTCTAACATTGTTTCTTGTGTGCGATGTTGCTATGGTATCAAACAAATGAGTACGGTTTTAGAGTATTCCTAAAGGGATGTCTGCTTCAACTGTATAATTTCTTTTTTAAGAAATTCAGCTGCATTGTCCTTTGATACTATTTAGCAGAAGCTATAATCTGTTTGTATTGGAATTAATAGCAAGGTTTCCATTACTTCCACAGTAAGCAATAGAAGCAATTCTTATATATGTTAATGCATAAACATGTGGCCCACAAAATATTATAAAGATTATTTTTGTAGAATGTTTTCAGTGAATATTTTTACTCATATCTTTCCTGACTCTCTATTAAAGCGTTCTCTCCTCCAAATTAGCAATTTGTGTTTGGAATTGCAACAGAACTGTTGCTACATGGGGGAAAAAAGTATGGATTTATAGAACTATTGGGTATAACAGAAATTCAAAAAAACCATACAGTGAAGGAAAATGAAGAAGGAAGGCTGAGCTAATCAACAAAGGCATTTTTGTTCTTATTGGTTACGTTTATCCTTGCCAAAGCACAAACAGTCCCATTTATGCAACCAAAAGTTCCAACATCAACATTGTAATTGTTTGTGGACCTTTGTGGATTGTCAAAAGTTATTTTATTGCCTGATAAGGCTGTTCGGTACTTCTTTGATTATTGGTATGTGTTATAACGGTTCAATTATTTCATTATCCTTCCTGTAACTGCAAAATGAAACAAAACAAAGAAGAGAAGATCACTTCTACTAAGTTCTAGATGATTTACTTATTAGTGATTTGCCCCACAGTCAGAAACTCTGTTAACAGAAAGTACTACTAAATTGTACTATGAAATTGTCATTCACTTACTTAAGTACAGCATCTTTTTTGTTTATTTATTCATACTGTATTTTTTATGAATTTAGTACTTTAAAGTTTTGTATTCTGATCTTCAACACTTTGTATTGAATAAAAAGCTTTGCTTTTATAAACATAGATAGAAATGGACAGCAGAACAATAATATAAATTTAACAGCAGTTTTGTTAATCATGCTTCAGTTATGATAAATATCTCTATTATTTCATAATATTGAATAGCATTGGGCTGAGAATAGGTGCCAGTGCACAAACATTTACAAACACTTACAGTAGGTACATTTATATATGTCTAGAATTTAAATACTATTATTGTCAAAAACAAAAATGCCGTAATAAATTCATTTACACAGATACACAAAATTGCTATACAAAAACAAATCAACTTCATTCTTTACCATTGAGCTCATCTGAACTAGGAGTCAACAAAATATCCACAAACTTTACTGTCTTAAAAAGCAGCTCCTTGGGGGCTGCCAGACTTCCTGCTGCACTTGATTTTAATGTTTGTTTAATTTTTTTTTCCAGATCATGTGAATCCAGGGCCAATTCCCAAAACAGATTTTAAAAAGAAAAAACACAAGTTGCTCATGATTCTTATATTCTATAGCAATATTTTCAACTTTAAGATGTTTAAACTCCCAGAATTTCTCATGCTGTCCAGGGAATTCTGGGAGTTGGAGTCCATATCTTAAAGTTGCCAAGTTTGAAAAACATTGTTCTATAGCAAGGGTGTCAAACTCACGTTGTCATGGCAGCATCACGTGATGTATCGGGACTTCCCCCTCCTTCACTAAATGGCGTGGGCGTGGCCAGCGCGTGACACATCCGACCTGTGGGCGGGGAGTTTGACAGCCCTGTTCTATAGTCTCTGCTCTATCTTTTGTCTAACCCACCTTTCTGTAGCCATTCTGTAGTTAACCATTATGTGATTCTTTTTTTCCCATTTTCCTTCCTAAAGCTGTCCAATAAAGCACCTGCTGAACTAATCCCTGATTCATGATGATTAGAGATCAGTCAGGGTCAGCAGGAATCATAAATTCATAAGAGATTACTTAAATTCTCAAGCTAATTGTGACTACTAATCTAGGCTTGTTTGTTTCCTCCAACTTATGACTTGGCTTCTATTTAATATTTACTTTAATATTTTTTCTATTTAATATTAAAATTGTATTTAATATTTCCATCATTGTAGAAGGTGTATATGTTCTAGCCTCATCATTAAACTTGACTTTAAAAACTGAGAATGAACAAGGATAGACAATTATTGCAGAGTTTAAGGCCAAATTCAAAAAGTAGATAGATAGAAGAGAAAATGTTACTGTACTCTCCAAACAAATTTGTAAGTTTGAATAAGAAGTTCTAAAAATAATTCAGCACACTATAACACTGTATTGTGAGTTGAAATAAGAAGCTTACTAATTATGAATTATTTCAATCCTATTGTGGGAGAGACTGATGTAGACTCAAAGATACTTGAAATCTTTACACATAATTGACCTTGCAACAATCAACATTTATTTTAATCTTAATATGTCTTAGCTTCAACATTTCCTTTTAACCAGGGGTGAAATGCTACCGGTTCAGGCCAGTTCACCCGAACCGGTAGTAAAAAACTGCTTTAAAAAGTGGGGGGAAAGTTCCGACCATCGCACGTCGCACAGCTGATCTTCGGAACTTTTTTTTTAACTTTTAACTTTTAACTTTTTTTTACTTATAACCGGAACCGGTAGTTAAAAATGCTTAAAAAAGTGGAAAAAAAAGCAGGAAATCCAAAAGCGCGCATTTGTTGTGGATTGCGCATGTGCATGCAGCTTGCATCTGGGGTGCACTGTGCATGTGCACGCGCAGCATGCGTCTGGCATGCACTGCGCATGCGCGTGCAGTGAACCGGTGGCGACCCATGGAGGATTTCACCACTGCTTTTAACCCTTTTTTTTAAATGAAAAAAGCTACTTGGTATGAATTTTCATTCCCTATCCAGCATTTTTATGTTTAATGAATCTGATACAACATGGCCTGATACAGATAAAATAAATGAATTTCATTAACTTTTTAGTGTTATTGTTACTATTAGTGCTTTTATTATTTATACAGCAATCATGTCTCTTTGGGATCAGGACCAAACCACAATTGTTCTGTTATAGAAGCTTTCATTTTTTTTCAAAGGAAAAATTTGCTATGAGAATTCTTTCTACATTGTCTCTCTCATATCAATTCTCATAACTTCCAGGATACTATGGAACATAAGAATACAAATAAAGAGGAAAATAAGATTTGAGGGAAATGCTCTCATTTTTAATGATATCACCACAGAATAAATCTGAAAGACAAATAAATGACAAGTATTTTTTTCTAATCTGAAGTAAAAATAATCTTCAAAACTTTTTTTTCTGATTGCAAAATGAAAAAGATTGTTTTAGATAATGGAGAATTTTAATATAAGTTAAATGATGAATTTTGGTTGTATATAGTATCTATTTATGTATCATCTTCCAACCATCCAGAGCAGACCAGAACAAAAGCCAGCATGTTTTCTTCCCACTGTGGAATAAATCTACTCTCCTCTTTCACTTTTCTATTTGTATGTCTACCTGCCTCTGGTCTGATTAAATATTTTTGGATGTGTGTCAGAAGATGTGTATTTTTGTGTATGGTAGTTAGAATGCTTCAGGCTCTGGTTTCAAAGAGTTAAAGTGATTGCTTGTATGTTTCTTGAAATTCCATTAAAGGGAACAATCAAAATTATTACTCCTCTTAATCTTGTCAAACTACTAGATTTCAGGGTAGTAAAACAAGAAAAATTATGGATACTTGTTTGAACCTCAATAAAACAGGCAAGTGAAATGCAACCTGTGGTTTTGAATCTTATAAAAAGACTGAACATAGAATATCTAGTATGGAAGGTATCTACTGTATATCACAAGAGTCCCAATAAGGACAAAACCAGTACCGGTAATATAATGCTTCCTAGTGCTTAGTGCTTTCCTCCTTCCATTATCCCTTTATTCATATGAAAAAATGAAGAAACCAACTCAGATACAACTTTATTTAATGTTGTCATTTTGCTTGAAATACATGACCTTCTCAAACATAGCTTCTATATTATATCATTGACATACTTCATTGTATGTTGCTCTGAAATAATCGCTAGCTTCAGTGTAATTTATTTCCAAACAATGTAGAGTGTAAATAGTTTTATATTTTATGAGATAGTTTACAGTTGTGACTATTGTGTTTTTTCATCAAGCTTTATGTAAACCTCCATGACAATAACAAAAGGAATCCAAATCAGATGGAGTTGCTGTGCCCTGCTGCTTGTCCTTTAAGATTTTCTTTCTGCTCCAGTGTTGTACCTCAAGGCATTGTCTTTGAAGAAACAGTTTGGGATCATCTGGATTTCCAGCTACTGCTTGACAGGTAGAACTTTCTGAATAAAAATCTATCTCCTGCAGCAGAAAAAGAAAACCATCTTTCTTTGCAATGGATTTTCTTGTTGTTTCCTCAACACTTTGGCACTAAAACACAATGTGATTTGTTTGGCTATGATTTAACATGATGTAGGAATCCAGCTACTATATTTTTTACACCAAGCTCATTTTAATAGACAGCCATTTTAAGATAGATGAGGGTGGGAATAAAGAATTTCTAAAACTCTTTTAACTTATACAGGCACTGTTTGATATTTCAAACAATTTGATCCTAAATCATGTAATATTTTATTGGCTGTAACCAGCATTTGACGTGTCAAAAACTAACTGGCAATCTATAAAACTATGAACTATGAATTATTTCAAAATTATGAAAAGAAGACATATGATGTATGTCTACAATGTTTGCAATCAACTAAATTGTCTTTGGTGCAGCTAAGTGTATTATTTCACAGAAAAAGATAATGCAAATTTATATATCCTAAACTTTAGATAGATAGTCCTTAACTTAAACTCATTCATTTGGTGACCATTTGAAGTTACAACAACAGTGGAAAAAAAGTGATTTATGACCAATATTTATGACAGTTGCACTATACAGGGGCCATGTGATAGCCATTTGTAACCTCAGCTGACTTCCAACAAGTAAAGTCAATGGGGGATGCCAGATTCACTTAACAATTGCAGTGATTCATTTAACAACTTTGTGGGGGGGGGAAGGGTGTAAAATAAGAGTGCTAAACCACTGTTTTGTTCACTCTAAAGCGAGGGATAGATCAGGATGTGGGGATCCAGTGACATAAAATGATCTAGCACAGTGGAGCATGAAAATCCAGAGTGCTGGGTTTTTTAAAAAGTTTGGATGAGTTAATCAGTAAGCAATTTATATGAACATAGCTTGAAAAAAGTAGGAATGATGATTCACTTCCCACATGATTGAAGAAAAGCAGGATGCTACTTGCACTTTAGCTGTTGGGCTTCAAGTGTTGTTTTTGATACTGTAGCTTGTGCCTTCCAATTTCTATGGCTTAGGAACCTTATAGACTCTGCCAGCCAGATTTTCTGACTCAGGTGGCTACAATAACTCTTCTGGAACATTCACCTGGTTTAACCTGTGTTTCCAGATGAAGCTTGGGTGCAGTTTGGGTATATTCTGCAAGTTTATGGCCAGCATTTTTATTACCAGCAGGTTTTGATATAGCCTTACTAAAGCTTCTATTTACATTAAGTAGAAATAAATAAATTGGAAGATGCCATTTTAGTAGTAGTATCATTTACTCAGATTTCCTAGTAAACGCTTCCAAAATATTTTCAGCATGTCAATTGTCCCATCAGAGGCAAGAATACTTTAGACCACTGCTACACAACACTAAAAGATGCTTATCGGTCCTTACCACGAGCAGCTGTGGGCCACTCTGATCATTGCATGATTCACCTTGTACCTGCTTACAGACAAAGACTAAAACCAACAATTAAATCAGTGAGGTCTTGGACTGAGGAGGAAAAGTTAAAGGCACAGGCTTGCTTTGACTGCACAGACTGGAATATTTTTGAAGATACCTCTGCAGACCTGGATGAACTCACACATACTGTAACATCATATGTCCGCTTCTGTGAAGACCTAGGTGTACCAACCAGGAACTTGCAAATAGACAGTAAC
>QLTV01002173.1:522260-532901 GCA_003457575.1 Thermophis baileyi
GACTGGTTCCTACTATGATTTGATTGCTTATTTGTACCCGGACTATCATTAAGTGTTGTACCTTATGATTCTTGACGAACTTATCTTTTCTTTTATGTACACTGAGAGCATATGCACCAAGACAAATTCCTTGTGTGTCCAATCACACTTTGTCCATAAAAAATTCTATTCTATTCTATTCTATTCTATTCTATTCTATTCTATTCTATTCTATTCATTTCTGAACTTCTGGTAGGCTTGTTGGGTCCATTTTTCACCATCCACAGGCTCCTGATGCTTTACTGAAGCCTGGGGAGGGCAAAAATGGCCTCCCCCCGCCCTCTGGAATGCCGAAAATCAGCTGGCCAGCATGCACATGTGCGCTGGAGCTGACATAGGGCAACGCCTCCTGTGCCCTCAGATATGGCTCCGCATCAGGGATGGATTCTAACTTACCTTGTTGCCGGTTCGCTTCCTCCTGTGCCGCATCCGAAAAAAAATTCCCCCCAAAAAAAGTCAAAAACAAGATGGTGATGCATGCGCACCATCTTCTGCACATGCGCAAAAGAAAAAAAACCCGCAAATTTTTTTTTAAAAAGATGGCGGTGCCACGGACCGGCACCGACCAAACCGGATCAGTGATGTCACTGTGATGTCACCAGCAGGTCACTACCGGTTTGGGTGAACCGGTCCGAACCGGTCTGAACCCACCTCTGCTCTGCATGCCACCTGTGGCATGCGTGCCATAGGTTTGCCATCATGGATATATATGATTTCCATTCTAGAATAGAATAGAATAGAACAGAATAGAATAGAACCCGAAACAAGTAACCAGATTACTTCTCAAGCATCAAATGTAATGTTCTAACTCATTTCATGTTGTGACCACCTAGAACACAAGCACATATCTCAGGATGGGATCTAGGATTGACTTAAAAGTTGTAATGTCTCTCTAAAACATAGACAGAAAAAATAAAGGCAATGAATTTTTATACTGTATCATTTCATATCCTATAAAACAAACATCCTGAGAGATCAGTAATGAATTATAACCAATAAAAGAAGCAATTCTTCTTAGTTCATCAAAGAACTAATTTCCTTTAATCTTAAAGGAAATTTTGCAATGGGGCGACATAACAGTATAACAGTCTAAAGGACACTTCCAACTCAGTTTATCTGAAATAAATCAGGAAGAATAATAAATTGCAAGTGTTTGCTGATTCTGTGCCAATGAGCAGTATGTGATATGATAAATTCATTTACACAAAAGGTCAATTCAGTTAAGATCTGAAAGTCCAAAGAGATTTATGCTATTCACCTGTATGAATTCCAATTCGCACCCTCAATTTCTCATTAGGCAAGTGCCTGATTTTGAATGATATAATTGCACTGAGAAAGTGCAAAGACATAGTGGCAATTTCTTCGACATGTTTTGCCCCGTTGGGAATGGGGAGGCCACTAGCCACCATGTAGGCATCTCCAATAGTTTCAACCTAGAAACAAAAAAAGTCATCATTTGCACTTGTAGATAGATAGAACTCAGATAAAGTTTTCAGATAAAGATAATATATATGGAAAATTGTGGATATTTTTTCATGGCTACTGAGAGGAATGATGCAAATATCCTTTATTGGGGAAATTTTTTCCCTACCTTGTAGACATCATATATTTTAATGATATTATCAAATAGACTATACAGGTCATTGAGGAGAGTGACGACTTGCAGGGGAGAGCTGAAGGAGCATAACTTAGTGAAGCCGACGATATCTGAGAAGAAAATGGAGACTGATTCAAAGCTTTCAGGTTCCACTGATCTTCCAGCAACAAGTTGTTCTCCTATAAAACTGGAACATAAATGGATGAGAGATAAATTGCCTCTATTCAAGACTCTTAAAATCATAAAAGCATGCAAGTTATATACAATTTATCATCCCCATAACAAGATAGTTCTTGATTCTTCAAGATTGGAGTTATTTACCACAGTATGTAATTGGGACATAGCTTTACAATACAGCAATAATGTTATTTGTTTAAAAAATGTGTGTACTGCAAAAGTCAGGATTTCCGCCTGCAAATCTGATAAATTAACCTGAAAGGATCAGGTTCCAGCACAGGAATACTACCGTAGCTACCAAATGATTTTCAAAGGAAGCCTCTTTGTATGCTCCATTGTGGTGGCAATTTTTTTTTTTTATCATTCTAGTGCTTTTGTAATGCAACCAGCTTAAGAGGATTGGGGTACGTTGGTACATTACTGTAGCAGGATCTTCACAGTACATATGGTCTTAGTTTGCTTAATTGCCAGTGCTGTTCCCAGGCTTGGAAATACTTTTCAGAACTGGGTAAACATTAGACAATCTATTGGGAGCCACATGCCAAAAGTAGGGAAAGGGGAATTAAAGTCACTGTTAGATAAAACCGAGCAAAAAGTTGGATTAAGCCAAACTAAATGTGGGTGGCTCTATCCTCTTGCTCTTCATGCATTTCTTTTCTTTTTCTCTCTTATCTTCACATTCAATAAATTTTTGAGAGCAGCAAATCAAAATAATTGTAGGAGGCATTGAAATTAGACCAAGGACTAATCTAGACCATGAAATGAAATTGTGTGCTTTGAGTTGCTCATCCTTTTCTAGAAAATGGTCCTGGTCACAATTCAGCGGAGATCTCAGCTGAAAGTTTATTACCAAGATTTTAAATAATTTGGTTTTTACTATACAGAAGAGCAAACTGCTGAACAGCAGCATGGATGAAGGACATTTGATAGATTCAGATTCAGATTTAATGAGATTAATTTTGAGCCATTAATATCTAGATTCTTTATAAAAAGGATGAAATATTAGAATTACCATTTCCCTTTTGTAAGTTGCCACTATCATTGCCTTATTCCAAGATATTTTGAGACTTCATTCTAGGGGCATTTAATTCTTAATAATCAAATCTATGGCAGCTCTATTCTGACATAATGCCAAATCAGTAAACGAAAACAACCTATGCACTGAAACCTTTTTCATATTTCTGTCTCCTTTTTCCCTAGGAATGATGTGAAAAAGATCATATTAGAAGTTTCATTTCTAATATGTAAGAAGTAAGCATTGTCTGATTCTGTTGCAATGTGTTTTGCACAAAGCAGACTTTCATTATAAAGATTTATCCAAATTGTTTCATGTTCTAGTGGAATTGATGTGATTTCAGGTAGTGACTGAACTAATTATCTTACTTTCAGTGGCCCATAAATACAACCAATTTAATTTAGATCCAGCTGTACTATTCCAAATCATAGTTTGTTCTTACTTTGCAATTTTATTTGTGGAAAATTATACCTGCAAATTAGAATGCTTTAGTTTAAATGAAAAAGCCAAATAAAAGTTTATAGCAAATGAATGTACTAAGAATAGGATTCTCTATGGTAAAGGGTAAAGATAGTGTCTACCAATGCATTTGTTCTTACATTCATCCTCATGGCCCTCAGACCTCTGAGTAAAGATTGCTCTGTGATCTATACTTTTTAATTATTAAAGAGAAAAGAACTGGAATTGTAACAAAAACACTCTACAATACATTGAGAGTCAATTTAGCTTGGGGCTAGACCTATTCTGCAGGATGAAAACAGGTAGACAATCTACTCAGAAATAAAGGAGGAAAAAAGTGAAATATTTCCTTTACCTAGGTAGCATGGCTGATAAAAGTGTTTCAGTTTTCTTTTTTTCTGCCAATAATAGAGTTGTTCTTGCTTCAACTACTTCTTCCAGATGATTTGCATATTTTTCCAGTTTATTAACCATGTTGTCTAAGATACTGAAATGGCTTTTAGAAGTGTTCAAAAAGCAAATATTGAATGAAACTTACTTTACCATTCTATAAAAGTATCATGTAGGAGAACTTCTATTCATTAAAAATCTCTTTATTCTGTATGATTATTAAAGATTGAAAGTGCCCTGATAACCACAACAATAATTAATTAAAACTACTGAAACTCTCCAGTAGTTTTAAATGTATTGATGATACTTTTCCCCCCAATAAGTTACCAACCTAAAGATCAGATAATAGCTTATAAAATTGCCCAAATTCATGTTCATTGTGTACACCTTCTGACCTAAGAGGCTCATCTTCCAGCATCATATTGTTTAGCCTTTTGGTACTGTCCATGGAATTTTCTTAGCAAGGATACTGGAGCGGGTTGCCATTATCAAAAGAGTGTGTCCAAAGATGGCTATATACCCATGATTAAATATCCATTATTAATTATTATTATTATGTACTGATTAATAATTATTAATAATGGATATTTACATATGTAGCCATATTTGGACAGACTCTTTCAATATTAGAACACTACTGCTTACAAAACTTCTGAATAATCATTTAAATAAAACAAAAATAATAAACTTTTGTATTCCTCTTTACAAATTACATTTCTTGGTTTGGGGGAGGCAAGCATGTAAGAATGCTGAGCTATATATCTTTCTTTTATTATGTATTTGGTATCTTCATTAAGAAACCAACACTTTAAGATTTGAAGTATCTTCATCCTCAGTATCAATTAAAGAATAATGGTGAACAGAGGTACTTTTGCTTCAAGAGAAGATTTACCCATCAGGGCTGGCGTCTCTTAGTGTTGTCTTTATCTCAGAGAATGTTGGCCTCTTTTCTGGATTTTCATCCCAACATGCCTTCAAAAGTTCAGTTATCTTGCGATTGCATTTATCTACTGAAAGAGAAGGTCGCAGTGGAACAGAAGACTTAGGGTCCTTGATTCTTTTTATTATTTCTGGAATTAATTAACACAGCAAGATTTCAAAATATTACGCATTTTGCTTTTCATCAAATATCAAACCATAAATCATGACTTAAACTGTAATAACTTCTTGTACATTGCCCAAAGGCACTTGTTTGTGAGATGGGTTGCCATGTTAATGTGACAAATAAATGAATAACACATTGCATTAAGTCAAAATCAACCAAATTCCATTTATAACTTAGCACAGGTTTAGGAAGTGACAAATTTGAGGACTGGCATCTAAAATCTCAGATCTGACAGTTTCTAAATCCATGCTAAGCCATAATGCTATTTGGTTGGCTTTGGGTTACTGTAATTTGTGGATCAAGTTTTGTAGACCAGATGAAGCCATAGATATGCATCTATTCACTGGAATGATGCAGATTCAACAACAAAGCAACTAATTTTCATTAATGCAATTTGAGTTTTTCTCTTTCAAAAAATAACCAGGAAATGGGAGTGGAATGCTTAGGTAGGGTTTGTAAACAAAAAAGACAAGAACAGGCCTGAATGTCCTATAATTTTCAAAAATAATATAGCAATAGCAATAGCACTTAGACTTATATACCGCTTTACAGTGCTTTACAGCACTCTCTAAGCGGTTCACAGAGTCAGCATATTGCCCCCAACAATCTGGGTCCTCATTTTACCCACCTCAGAAGGATGGAAGGCTGAGTCAACCTTGAGCCGGTGAGATTTGAACCGCTGAACTGCTGAACAGTCAGCTGAAGTAGCCTGCAGTACTGCACTCTAACCACTGCGCCACCTCGGCTCTTGTATATCTCATTTCAAATGGTTTTTATTATTTAAAAAAAATCAAGCTTCCTTTAACATAGCTCCCAATTTTGTTGCTGAAATTCAGTCCACAATGACCAGATTTGAGCAAGCACGTTTTCAGACTGTTTATGAAGGGGGGCGGGGGTTGTTTGACTTTAAAAAACAATCCCCCTCTTTTTACATACCAAAATATAATGGGAAAATATATACCAGTATTGAACTGGATGATGTCATAGCATCCTTGGGAAAAAACATTATATATGTTGTATTTGTGATCAACACCTGCTACAGCTTAGAAAAAAAAACACATGTAGATAAGAACCATATCAATGTGGGACAGACTTGTTTAATTATTTAATGGATGGTTAGTTGCACCCATAGCAGGCAAAGATCTATTGAAGAGATTCAGATTATTCTAAATAAAGAATTGACAAGCAGTGACTTGATAAACAAATTCTAAGACATAATCTAATATGTAGAGGAGCAAAAGGAATGGTACAGGGCAGTAATTTATCAGAAGAAAAATATGTAGGGAAAGAGATAAAAGACAGAAACAAGCTCATTTGGAATACTTGGTGTATGAATACTTGGCTTTAAAATATGGTTGTCCTTATGAAAAATAGAATTATGTCATCTGAACTGACAGGTTCAGGTAGAATTATCTCAAAATCTGATACAAGCTTCAGTATAGGGATGCATACTATTCTTTTAAAAATGTTAAACATATTGTGTAGATTAGCTAGCAGACATATATGAGTACATAATACTTCCCAAGGACTTTTGGATTACATACTCTGCAAATTGTCCTCCTCCTCCTATGCATACATACATATAAACAGATTATAAATGTTTGTGTGTGTATGTGTTTAAACAAATTTTTCTACCTATCAATGTTGCAGAATAAATTATACAATTTCTCACAATAAGAAGAAAAAAGAGAACCTTCTGCACTCCTATTTTGATCTTGAAATGGACCATCTTCATGATTGTATATCAATTCTCTCATAATAATAGCAAAACTGTAAACATCACCCTTCTGGGTGCCACGAAATGGATACTCTTCCATTCTAAGCAATTCAGGAGCTGTCCAGTATAAATCTGCAAACAAACAAACAAAATGGGACAGATTAATAGGATGTGGACATTTAGAGTTTTTGTTTCAAATACTAATTATATCTAAAGCAGTATTTTAATGTTTCATGTTTTATCCTGTCTGAAAAATTATGAGATAGTTTTGGTGGTCTTTAGGAATAACTCTTCATATCTGATTAGTGCTCATTTCTGCAATAATTTAATTATACAGCAATTATTGAATACTGTTTTGCAATGTTTCATAAAGTAAAAATCTATGGGTACATAAGCTGCACTTTAGTCCAAAGAATGGATTTGGGAATTTCACATTGAAAATTATCAGGCATTCAGTTTATCTTTTTCCATTTTTTTTCATGCCTGTATGAAAGAGCATTGGGTTGGGTCATTCACAGCAAGCAGGGTCTGCTTTCATTACATTTTATGGTCCTAATGATAAGGGTAAAGTTTAATATTTTATCCCCATGGAAGACTGGGAGGGTAGAAGTAATGCATAGTAGCAGCAGTGCCTCAGATAGGAAATCCATACAGAGTGGTAAGGACAGCTGAGAAGATTATAGGAAGCTTGCTTCCTGTTATTCAGGATACTGCTTATAAGCGCTATGTGCTTGGAGCTCAAAGCATTGTTAGAGACCCCACACACCCACTTTACGGTCTGTTTCTGTTGCTCCCCTCTGGGAGGATGTTTCGAAGTATTTCTAGCAGGACTACCAGATTCTGTAACAGCTTTGTTCCCTATGCCATCCATCTGGTAAACTCGCAAGATTCATTTTCTCACCATGTACATATATACATATGAACTAGAGTGTGTTGTTTCTCTGTGTCATATAATATATGTGGGTATATGCATAATTTTGCATTTATTTGTGTATTTGTTTTGTCATGTTTACGTAGTGTATATTGGAGGTGGTGACCCTTTGAGAGCTGCATGCAATGAAATTTCAGTTTAATTTATGCCAATACATAACTCTATATCTATCTATCTCTCTATCTATCTATCTATCTATCTATCCTGTCTTTCTGTCTACCTACAAGCCTA
Source organism: Thermophis baileyi (assembly GCA_003457575.1). NCBI lineage: Eukaryota > Metazoa > Chordata > Lepidosauria > Squamata > Dipsadidae > Thermophis > Thermophis baileyi. The sequence continues at coordinate 529,922 of QLTV01002173.1, forward strand.
CCATCCATCTACCACTCTCTGTCTCGCTCTATCTATCTATCTATCTATCTATCTATCTATCTATCTATCTATCTATCTATCTATCTATCTATCTATCTATCTATCTATCTATCTATCTATCTATTATTCTATACCATAGAGAACAGAATGGTGAGATTATGCAACAAAGTGATCAGACAAGGCAGGTATCTGCTTACTGCACATGATAATCTCAATGTTTTCCCCCCAAAATATCTAAATACTGATATGTTACAAACTAAGTGCTTAGATGGTTAATGTTCTTGGGACTCCTAATTATATAGGGCTCTTACCAGCATAGTTTGTCTCTTCCTCTGTTATTATTCTAGATTTTCTTCTGTATTTAATTTCCCATAAGCCAAAACCACACAGCTTAATTTGCATGCGACTGTCTACCAGGCAGTTTGTAGGCTTTAAGTTTCCATGAGATTTCAGAGGGCTGTTGTGGATGAAGAACATACCCTGAAAATAAACATAGAGAGCGTATGTTGTGCGTGAGAGAGAAGGAATGCAGAAATACAAAGATATTAGTATGATAGGGAGAATAATCTATCGATAGCTGCATGATTCTTACAGCAATCAGTAGATCACCCTAAACAAAGGAAGTTAGCAATATATAATATTTATCATTATGAGCCGAGGTGGCGCAGTGGTTAGAGTGCAGCACTGCAGGCTACTTCAGCTGACTGCTAGCTGCAGTTCAGCGGTTCAAATCTCACCAGGCTCAAGGTTGACTCAGCCTTCCATCCTTCTGAGGTGGGTAAAATGAGGACCCAGATTGTTGGGGGCAATATGCTGACTCTGTGAACCGCTTAGAGAGGGCTGTAAAGCACTATGAAGCGGTATATAAGTCTAACTGCTATTGCTATTGCTATCATGAACAGCAACAGCAAGATTTCAATTTTTGATTGACTTTAATCATAATATAGTCTATTATAGCTTTTGGTTCTAGAGCATTGTTTTTCCAGTACTGCCAGCCTAATCTTTCTCTGAGATCAAAATTAGAAATAATTATACAGATCCCAGGTTTATATATTAAATATCGAAATTCAGACCAAGAATTACAATCTCATTTATTAAAAATATAACTCAACCCAATAATAATTAGCCCATGGGGAATAACCTTTTTCCTTTGTTTTCTTTGTTCTTAGAATTAGGATTTAAAGTAAGTATACAATTAAGACCCGCAGCCATTTCTACATCTACACATGTGCACACATACATAAATACATCCTCACAAAGAGAGAGAGTAATACTACTTAAAGAGCTGCCACACAACCATGACAAGAACAGAGATAATGTGTCCTCTGGTTTTATTCAGTTGTTATACTAATCAGCAGTTTTCAAATTGTCCTTGTAGTACAAAATGATTCTTCTACACCATACTTACATTGACTATGTCATAGGCAAAAGAGATTTTGAAAATCCAATCCAGTTCAATAGCAGAATGTAACAAAACATCCTAGAAAAAGAATCAGCACAGGAATATTATGGGTTGGATTTTTTTTGGGGGGGGGAGATGGATTTCTGATTTATTAATACAATTTATCCTTAATCTATTCCATGTGTTTCTATATAAGCTCAATGTTTTTAAGCATGCTCTAGACAATTTATTTATGTCAGTTCATTATAATGTAGTTTACGTATGAGAATTTCAAAATGTTTACAATGCATTTGAAAACTAAGAGCACAATCTAAGTTATAGCTTTATGCTTGCACACACCACTTTGCTGTTGCTCAGTTTAGGGCATTTCCATCAATTTGTGATGTCTCATGATGGCAACAGAAAATAATCTTATAATCTCCTTTAAGGGCTCAGAGCACTGGACTGAGAACAGGAGAAGAATATGAGCCTACTCCTAGTTATCTATACAGGAAATGAATTAAAAGATTGGAGTATAAAGTTTAGCCATACAGTATATATATGTTAATGCCTCAATTTGTCCTACTCAGTAATGGCAGTTCTATTCTGGTTGAGTTTATTATCATATTTTCCTTGCAGAAATTCCAAGGATAAGACACTCTAGCAGGCCACAGAGATGTGATACACCTGATGTGATACATAACAAAAAGTCTTGCAAGTACCTTGCAGGAGTCAAGATTTTTTTTGTTTATTCCTAATATACAGAGTAGAGGTCTTCAAACTTGGCCAGCATTCAAGCTATGCTGGCTGGAGAATTCTGGGAGTTGAAGTCCACAAGTCTTAAAGTTGCCAAGTTTGGGGACCTCTGATACAGAGTCTACGGGTTTAGTTTTTGATTTCTATTCTTGTCCATCAAATGCCAGTATTGTAAAATGTGGCTTGAAAAACTGTATTGTTGAAGATCTTTTTGAAATATTTTCTCCTAGCTGAGACGCAATTATTGTAGCTTGGAAAATCAATACTGGAAAAGGTCACAAGTGAGACACAGCTTAAATCAGAAGCTGAATTTGTGCCTCCACAGCATCCCTGTTTCCAAAGATAGGAGCACATGTGACTTACACGCCAAAATTTAGATATTTTATTTATTATATAAAACTATATATTTATGTATCAATTTATGTTCTGTATTTTCATCATGACAAATACCAGTGATTGCTTTGTTTCATTTCTGTTTACATTTGATTGCATTTCATTTCTTTATTTCAGTTGATTAAATTACATCACACTTCTTTGCTTCAATTTCATTTTTGATTTCTCATTTCATTTCTTGCTGTTCTAAACCAGATCCAAATGGGCAGACCAACAGTAAGACTTTTTTGAACTGCTTTTTTGAAAGAATTAGAATTGATACTTTCCCAATAACAGAACACAAGTACATTAGTGTTTCCAAACCTTCTTGCTTAATCTTCTGTTCCAACTAATACTTTGATGATGATGATGATGATGATGATGATGATGATGATGATGATGATGATGATGATGATGATAATAATAATAATAATAATAATAATAATAATAATAATAATAATAATAATAATA
>QLTV01002181.1:5366-15941 GCA_003457575.1 Thermophis baileyi
GTCCCTGGGCAGAGCGGCCTGCAACTTCTCGGTCCACTCACTCTGACTCCGTGCCCTCGGTCGCCTGGCTTGGGCTCTGGTGAAGACTGGGGCTGCTAGTTCTCCCTCGGGGGTTTTGGTGCCTGCCGGCTCCTCTGGCGAGGGGGGAATAACCGAGTGAAATTCTTCTTCCCTCTGACTGTCATATTGGGGTTTCCTGGATAAGGCATCAGCTAGTAGGTTCTTTCCAGCTGGGATGTGTTTCCGGTCGAACTTGAATCGCCTGAAGTACTGCGCCCAACGCACTTGTTTGGGTGAGAGTTTCCTGGGGGTTTTCAGGGCCTCGAGGTTCTTGTGGTCTGTCCACACCTCAAACGGCACTTTGCCACCTTCTAGGAATTGTCTCCATGTGAGCAGCGCCCAACGAACGGCATATGCTTCTTTCTCCCAAATGGCCCACCTCCTCTCAGTGGGGTTGAGTTTCTTTGATACGTTTGCGCACGGCAGGAGCTGTCCTCACTCATCTTTCTGTAGCAGCACCGCCACCACTGCAACGTCGCTGGCGTCTGACTGGATGATAAACTGCTTATCTGGGTCGGGGGGCTGCAAGATCGGTTCTTGGGCGAAGAGCCGCTTCAGCTTTTTGAATGCCTTCTGGCATTCCATTGTCCAACCAATCGGCTGATTGGGCTTTGGCTTGGTGGGCGATGGACCAGTCTTCAGCAGTTCCGTCAGTGGCAGTCCCACCGCGGCAAAGGACGGGATAAACTGCCGATAGAAGTTTGCGAAGCCCAAGAAGCTCTGTAGCTGCTTACGGGTGCATGGAGGCTGCCAATCAAGCACTGCTTTCACTTTTTCAGGATCCATCTCTATTCCCTCGCTGGAAATGCGGTAGCCCAAGTAGTCCAGGGAGGTCTTATGGAATTCGCACTTGGAAAGCTTAGCGTACAGCTTGGCGTCCAGAAGTTTCTTTAGGAAGCACACTCTTTCTCACCCATCTTTCTTCTCCTTGAAGAGTACGGGGGCAGCGATCTTTGATTTTGCCGGCTGGATGAACCCTCGCTTCAAATTAGTGTCGATGTACTCCCTCAGCTCTCCCAATTCCTTCGGGGTCATTGAGTACATCTTGGGCTTTGGTAGCGTGGCACCCGGCTCAATCTCTATCGCGCAGTCCGTGGGTCGATGAGGGGGGAGGTAGTTACAGTCCTCTTCACTAAACGCCCCCTCTAGGTCTCGGTACTCTGCAGGCACCTGCTGGGAGCCTGGGGGTGTGGTTTCGTGTGCTGTGGCGGCCAGCTGGGGACGGTGTTGGTCCTTGAGTGTTGGCTCCTTCGGGCTGCTTTGGGTTTTTGCTGGCGGCATCGGGCCAATATGCACGGTCAGCTTTCAGTACCCATCCTCCCACTTTATGGTAGGGGTCCACTTGTCTAGCCACACGAGCCCCAGAATGATCGCTTCAGACATCTTGGGGGCGACTATGAAGCGAATGAGTTTGTGGTGGCGTCCTATCTGCAGGTCTACCAACTCGGTGAGGAGAGTGGCCGGGCCCCCCCGATTAACGATCCGTCCACCTGTTGGAAGCGGATGGGTCTCGCTAGGGGCCTGGTGCTGATCTTCAGCTTCTCTACCACTGCTTTGCTGATTAGATATCTCGAGCAGCCCGTGTCTATTATGGCATCTACTGCTCCCTTTCTTCCCGTCCCCGGCACTGTGATTTTTTCCTTAACGAGGAAGGGGTGAACGGCTTCACTCACCATCGGATCGTCTTCGCCACTGTCCCCTTCGTCCCATCGTGGGGGTGGTTCCTCTGATGGCGATGCCTCTGCATCGTCAGAGGGTGGAGGGGACTCCCCTGGTTGGAGTCCCATGCGACCCAGCTCTGGTGGTTTCGTCGGCCTCCTCCTGGGGCCCGGGGTTGGTTTGGCCCATGGCAATGCTATTGGGGCTGGAGCCAGGCACTTGGACGCTCTGTGGCCAGCTTGACCACATCGGAAGCATTTCACGCCTCGCGTTGGTTCAGGGCTCGGGGCGACGGTTGGTTTTGGGGGAACGTGGCGTCCCAACGGCCTCCGGGCTTGTCGATCTGTGGGGGGTTTCTTCCGGCCATGGACCACATGATCCAGGGCGATGGCAGTGCCATACCAATCTTGGATCGTATCGGGAACCCCTCAAATCTCACACGCCTCTTTTAATTCGGGATCTAGGGCATCACGGAACGTGTGCACTAAGAGTCGTTCGGGCCAGTCTCACACTTTCCCGGCCGCTCTTCTGAACTCCCTAACTCTTTCACTGGGCGTCCCGCCTGCCTTAATCCCTTGATTCGCTCTTCAGCGTCTACCTGTTGGGCCGCGTCGTAGAACCGGACCCTCATTAGTTGGATGAATTCGTCCGCATCATCTAGCTCGGGGGCCGCTTCATCATGTAGCTCGGCCACCCACTCGGCTGCCTCCCCCTCGTTCATCCCCTCAGTTATCTTGTCGATTAACTGTCTGTCAGACTGGAATCGTGTGCCGTACTCGTCCACATAAGCCCACACGTGGTAGAGGAAGTAGGCCAATTTTTTGGGATCCCCATCGAACATCGCCCGGAACCGGGGAGGTGGCTCTCGGGCCGGTGGGGTGGCGGCTTGCACGTGCGTGGCTGGCGGAACGGCTGCTGGCTGTGGGGGCCCTCCGACTAGCCCCCCTCCCGGCTGCATCTGTTGGCCTGCGCCCCCAGTGGGAGGTTGCTGCGCTATCCCAAGCCCCTGCGCAAGGTTTGGTGGCAGAGGGGCCCCGGGTGTCCATTGACATTGCGCCCATCCCACTCCGGGGAAGAAGACCCATCCAGGAGGGGCTTGCCACGGCGGCACCATGCCGAGGCTTGGTTGCTGGGCCGGAGGCTGCGGCCTCCACGCTCCCTGCTGCCTTAGAGGCGGGCTCGCCAGGCCAGCGTGGTGGGTTGCCCGTGGCTCGGGGTGAATGGTGGTCCACGTGGGCTTCACTCCAGTTGGAGGGTCCCCCGGGGTCCCGCTGGCTGAGGTATGGAAAGAGGCGGTGTCCCCATTTGACTGGGGTCCCCGATGCTTCCTTGGGAAGGAGAACGTGGGCTGGGCCAGGTTCCATCTAGTGGCTTCGGGTCCCGGTTGGGGATTAGTCCAACTTACGGTTAGGCGGCCGAACTGGTCGTGGAGATCCGTCAGCGATTGGCTGCGAGACAGCGGCTGGGATCCCTCACCTTCGGACCAGCTGGTGAGTAGGATCTTCTGCTGCCTCCACTCATGGGCCACACGAAGCATTCAAATTGAAAGAAACCCTAGAGTCCACCCCCTCTGTAACTAGGCAACCAGAGTTAAATCTGTGACCAGATTGTTTTGGCAAAGTCTCTGATTCAGGTGCATCATCTCTGGCTGCTGCATACCAAAGCCTGAAGAAATGACCTTGAAGAGATAAGCAAAATCCACGCTGGCCATTGCAAAGCCTCCCCCTTCCATCCATGGCAGCTGACAGCAAGCAAGCAAAGATGGAGGCTAACATATGCCCCCCCCCCCATCACAAGGGCTAAAGACCCTACAAAAAAAGGAACAAAAAGTACATAGGCAGAACAGAACAACGCAAAACCACAGAAAACATTTATTCATTCAGGTGTCAGGGTTCCGAATAGCATCTGGAATTAAATCAGAGTCCGAGGCAAAGCATTCCTCAAAGTTCCAATTTATTAACAGAGCCATGTCAGCATGGATGGGAGAAATCCCAAATCTGAAGCCTTCGGGGTTTCTCCACCCAGTTGAAAGTTCAAGCCTTTGTCCCCCCACCCCCGAGTTCATCACATGAACCAATCTTCATTGCTTCATCTTCTGGTAGCTTGGTTGGAACTCCACCTTCTTTCGCGCAGGTGCAGGACAAAGGATGACCTTGACAATCTAGAAGGAATTTGTTGTGGCTACATGTAGACATCCCTCATGCAACTGCCCCTCCCAAATTCCCATAGCAAAGAATACATTTTAAACTAGCATAAAGTGTGGCAGGCCAAAGATCCAAAGAAAATGGCTTCGGCCTGACATTATCTTAACTTTTACATTTCAATTTAACATAACTCCTATTCAAAACATTTTTCTTCCCAATTTATTCAATTTTATATCCCTTTTTGTCCATATTCATTTTCTAACCAGTGATAAAATCGCCCCCATGTAGTATAATACTCCGATTCCTCCTTCCCTTTAATTGCCAATGTTAATCTATTCATTTCTGCACATTCTAATATTTTCTTAATTATCTCTCCCTCTGTAGGGATTTTCTCCGCTTTCCAATTTTGTGCAAATACAATTCTAGCTGCAGTTATTACATGAATAATCAAATATATATTTTCTTTGCTATATTTCTCTGATAAGATACCCAAGAGAAACAGCTTCGGTTTTAAATCAATAGGTTGCTGCATCATCTTCTCTAACCATATTCGAATTTTTGCCCAATAATTTTGCACTTCCGTACATGTCCACCACATATGATAATATGATCCCGGTATCTGGTGAAATTTCCAACATTTGGTTGATTTATCTTTAAACACTTTTGCCAGTCTTTCTGGTGACATATGCCATATGAATCTACAGCTAGGAGGATGGCCCTGGTTGTTATTTCCTCTATCAAATATTCTAATTTTTACATTCATCCAAGTGCCAGTAAATTCCAGGGGTTAATTATGCATTAAAAAAAAAAAAACGATGTCCAGGCTTTTTAAAAAGCCTCTATTTCACATTTTTGGCTTCTTCTCTTGATTGATTGATTTATATCAGCCCTTTACAAAAAAAAGATGTTGAGACTTTGGAAAAAGTGAAAAGAAGCTCAACTAAGACGATTAAGGGCCCGGAGATTAAAATATATGAAGAACAATGGCAGGAACTGGGTTTGGCTAGTCTAGAGAAAAAAAAGGACTAGGGGGGACATGATAGCAGTATTCCAGTATTTGAGGGGCTGCCACAAAGAGCATGGGGTGAATTTATTTTCCAAAGCACCAGAGGGCAGAACAAGAAGCAATGGATGGAAACTAATCAAGGAGAGAGGCAACCTGGAATTAAGGAGAAACTTCCTAGCGGTGAGGACAATTAACCAGTGGAACACCTTGCCACCAGAAATTGCGGGAGCTTCAACACTGGAGGTTTTTAAGAAGAGACTGGACAGCCACCTGTCTGAAATGGTACAGGGTCTCCTGCTTGAGCAGGAGGTTGGACTAGAAGACCTCCCAGGTCCCTTCCAGCTCTATTCTGATTGACTGATTGATTGAAATAGACCAGATAACCTAATCTGACTTTATTGCATGGCTACATTAACAGAATCTTGCAAGTCTGAAGGTACATGTCCCACACTGTCTGTTTTATAGCCTGAGAAACTAGGGAAGGTCCCTTCTTAGCTTTTTGCCCGACCCAAAAAGCACCTTTAGGACAACCATCATCTGGAGAAATTTATTTTTATTCATTTGATTTTTATCGTGCCTTTTTATTACTTTTTAAGTAACTCAAGGCAGCAAACATGGTAATGCATCATGTTTGCATGTTCTTGGTGCAAAGACATTCCACGGCTGGTCACAGACACCAAGTGAAGGATGTTCTATCATGTTCTGGGTTTTCTCAGCAACAGCCCCTTGTCCCCAAACATCCAGGAAGTCGATCTCCAGCAGCTGCAGGAAGGCAGGAATCCCCCACAAAGTGTGATCTATTGACACAATTGATTTTCATTGTTGCTTTCTGTCTCTTTGTGCAGGTCTTTGTGGTAGTTTGCTGTCTATTCAAGCACTTGCTAAACCAGGTATGCATTGGATGGAGGAGAGTCTGCCTCCAAAGGGATCCCTTTGTAATTAACCTGTGGAACTCCCAGCCACAGGAAACGGCGAAAGGTAGAAGCGGGTGAATGTTTTGTATCTGAAATGTTTAAGTTTGCCAAACTTTGACTCAGATTGGAAACCCTTGTTCCTATGTCTTGGGTTTGAAACAATCAGTTGAGCAGATAGCCTCCTGGAGTTGGGGTGCTCCATCACGGAAGATCTTCAAAAAGAGACCGGACAGCCATTTGGCTGGGATGGTGCAAGGTTTCCTGCTGGACAAGGGGGCTGGATTAGAAGACCTCCAAGGTCCCTTCCACCCCCAAATCCAATGTTCTGTGTTCTAAGCTGCTCACGCAGGAAAACTGGAATCTGAATCTAACAATATTACATGTGTGTCTGTATGTGTGTGTGGAGATAGCTCTTCTGATCCCACAATAGGCTGGTTGCATGGTGGTTTGTGGACTTGTGCATCTTTGTGCAAGTTTATTGGGGATTCTGGCAGGGCAGACATTGATATGTTCAGATAAGGAGATAATCATCTCTCTTGGCTTTTATGAGAATAAAAATGACGTTAACTTGCAGAATCTTTTACATTTCACAGATTACATTGTCCTTGAAATTCTTATTGGTATTCCCTGGTCTACGACTGAAATAAAGATTTGATCTGATTCCCACGTACACGGCTCTTGTCTTAATAATATTTTAGTATTACATTTTGCACAGGCGTAATAGCTTCATTTCTTTAATCAGTGGAACGTAATCATTATTATATTATCGTTTATATAGTATATATAATTATATTACAATATTATATTACAATGCTATTATATTCTTATAAATGGAATTAATCAGTGGAACGACTTGCCTCCAGAGGTTGTGGGTGCTGGAGGTTTTTAAGAAGAGATTGGACAGGCATTTGTCTGAAATGGTCTAGGGTTTCCTGCTCGAGCAAGGGGTTGGACTAGAAGACCTCTAAGGTCCCTTCCAACTCTGTTATTCTGTTATTCTTGGAAAGTTATTCTTGGGTGTGTCGCAGAGAAGGCTGGTCTAACTGCTTCCTCTCCTTTCAATGATGCAACCTGGTTTTTCTTTCTTCTTAGTGGCCGTTCCCTGGGGATTTGATCGAGATCTCCCGGAAGGGTTTCCAAGACTGGGCAGTCTACGTGGGTTCAGGCTACGTTGTCCATCTGGCTCCATCAAGTAAGGAACAAATTCTGGGGTGGGTTTGCCAAACGACAAAGGCAAAACTCCATCACGGTGTGGGCATTTGAGCCACAATTTTAAAATGGGGCAATGAGTTAGGATAGGCCGGACCCTCCATGCTGGCTGAGCTGCCAGGAGCATCCGAAGAGCAGGAGCGAGCCAGAAAATTATCCGTCTCAAACTCTATTGCAGGATATTCTGTGTGATACAGCAGCATTTTGGGGTATTTCAGTGTTCCAATACAGGTAGTCCTTGACTTACAAACTTCCACTTAGCAGACATTCAAAGTTGCAACAGCACTGGAAAAAGTGACTTAGGACCGATCCTTGCACTTGTGACCATCGCGACATACACATAGTCACGTGATCAAAATGTGGACGCCATGTCCTTGGAGCTGTGTGGGGAATGTAGATTTTAGAAGTCTTTGTTTTCCTGCTTTTAATCCCATCAGCTTCCGCCTTCTGTGGGAGCTGTAGCTGAAGGTGTTTTGCTTATGAATGGAGCTGTCCAGATTTCTGTGAACGGATACTGAATATCCATTCATAAAATCTAGCTCTTCAGGCTTCTGCTTGAGGCTGTTTTCCTATAGCATAAAGACTGGGGAGATTTTTCTCCTCTTCTCCTTTAGGGGAAATATTCTATCCTGCCTCCTTTAATATCCTGTAGAATATTTTATTTTGGGATGGGGGGGAGGGCCCTTCTCACGCCATCATACTGTCTCTTTTCTTCTGTAGGTGTATTTTCTGGGGACCCCGGGTCCAAGATATTCTTTGCCCGCAGACCAATGGTAAAGAAGGAACTGCTGTCCGATGTGGCAGGGACCGATCACTACGGCATCAACAATCAGCATGACTTCAAATATACTGTCTGGAGCACTTATGAGATTATCTCTAGGGCAGAGAAGCTGGTGGCAGAGAAGCTGGTAGACTGTGAATTCAGCAGCCAGAATTGTGAGCATTTTGCCAATAACCTGCGCTACGAAATGGCCGGAAGTGATCAAGTAAGTGCCGTCTTTGGACACTTAGAGAAATTTCTTGCAGTCCCAGTCTCAGAGGTTTATCAAAATAGCAAAAAAAAAAATAAAAATAAAAAAAATAAATCAGCATTGCCACCTTATCTTGAGCGATGAGAAGGTCCACCCTACTTGGTGCTCTGTGGCTGTGTTGGGGCTGGAACTCCCAGAATTCCATTGGCTCTGGGAGCTGGGGAATTCTGGGAATTGCAGTCCAGCCAACCCTCAAACCAATGAAGTGTGCATTTGGACTGCAAAGTTTGTTGAAGACCTACTTCCTTGTTAATGGGATTCTGAGAACTGTCCAAAACTAGGAAGGATGGGTGGATGACAATCTCCATAATCCCCACCCAGGGTGTGCAAGGCTGACCTTTTGCACCTAGACCTTGAGCCTAAAATGCTGGGAAAGACGGAGGGCAAAAGAAGAAGGGGGCGGCAGAGAATGAGGTGGCTGGATGGAGTCCCTGAAGCAGTCGGCGTGAGCTTAAATGGACTCCAGGGGATGGTAGAGGACAGGAAGGCCTGGAGGAACGTTGTCCATGGGGTCGCGATGGGTCGGACACGACTTCGCAACTAACAACCACAATCCGTTGACTTACCACAGTTGAGTCCAACATTTCTGTTGTTAAGCAAAGACGGCTGTTAAGTGAGTCACAGGGTTAAATGAAATAAACCTGGTTTCTCCACTGACTTTGTTTGTAAGAAGGTCACAAAAGGGGATCATGTGACCTAGGGACACGGCAAGCGTCATAAATACGAGCCCATTGCCAAGCCTCTGAATTCTGACCTCGTGATCCTGGGGATGTGGCATCGGTTGTAAGTGTGAAAAAGGGTCTCCCGTCCCCTTTTTTCAGTGCCGTTGTAACTTTGAACAGTTACTCAAAGGACGGTTGTGAAGTCGAGGGATGCCTGCAATATAATCTTTCCTGGCATCGAAGACAAATCATTTCTGATCTTCTTTCTCTTCGATTTGCAGGTCCTGCTGCCAGCAAGGAAAATGTTAACCTGGCGTTGAGAATTCTCTGACAATTCACTTTCCCCAAAGTGTTGTTTTTGCCTCCTCCATCTCTCTTCGCCCGTCTCTCCACGACTCATTTTCCTTTTTCTTGAGATACGAGTTTGTCTAAAGAAAACCTGTGCTTCATGCTTTCCTCTCCAGCACCCTAACCCTAACCCTAACCTTAGAGGTGGAGCTCTTGCCTCTCAATCAGGAGGTTGTGAGTTCGATCCTAGGTAGAGGCAGATGTCAGGGTCTCCTGCTTGGGCAGGGGGTTGGACTAGATGACCTGCATGGTCCCTTCCAACTCTTTTAATCTGTTAATCTGTTAACCTGGCTTTGAGAATTCTCTGAGAATTCACTTTCCCCAATGTATTGTTTTTGCCTCCTCCATCTCTCTTCGCCCATCTCTCTCCGACTTCTTTTCCTTTTTCTTGAGATACGAGTTTGTCTAAAGAAAACCTGTGTTTGTGCTTTCCTCTCCAGCACCCTAACCCTAACTCTAACCCTAACCTTAGAGGTGAAGCTCTTGCCTCTCAATCAGGAGGTTGTGAGTTTAATCCTAGGTAGAGGCAGATTTCAGGGTCTCCGGCAGGGGGTTGGACTAGATGACCTGCATGGTCCCTTCCAACTCTGTTAATTTAACCTGGCTTTGAGAATTCTCTGAGAATTCACTTTCTCCAATGTATTGTTTTGGCCTCCTGCATCTCTCAGAATTCACTTTCCCCAATGTATTGTTTTTGCCTCCTCCATCTCTCTTCGCCCATCTCTCTCCGACTTCTTTTCCTTTTTCTTGAGATACGAGTTTGTCTAAAGAAAACCTGTGTTTGTGCTTTCCTCTCCAGCACCCTAACCCTAACTCTAACCCTAACCTTAGAGGTGAAGCTCTTGCCTCTCAATCAGGAGGTTGTGAGTTTAATCCTAGGTAGAGGCAGATTTCAGGGTCTCCGGCAGGGGGTTGGACTAGATGACCTGCATGGTCCCTTCCAACTCTGTTAATTTAACCTGGCTTTGAGAATTCTCTGAGAATTCACTTTCTCCAATGTATTGTTTTGGCCTCCTGCATCTCTCTCCGCCCATCTCTCTCCAACTAATTTTCCTTTTTTTTGAGATACGAGTTTGTCTAAAGAAAACCTGTGCTTCGTGCTCTTCCCCAACACCCAATTTCAATCACAGCTTCCAAATAAAAGTTTGCTATGCAATGAAGGTTTCTTCCATACTTGCTTCGGGCCGGGTTTCAACTGGGTTCAATACACAACTGTATTGTGTAGATGACACGGCTAAGTGCAAAATTGAAATTGTGGTTGGAGGACACAGAGCCTTCTCCTGGGATCATGGAAAAACTTAAACCTGGTGTGTGAAATCCAAACCAGGAACCAGGTTTTTTTTTTTAAAGGGTTGAATGGAAAATGAAGAGACAGGTTTGCGGACAACTCCCAAAATTCCTTTGACCTTGGAATATGGGTTCAAAAGTACACATATAAACCAGGTGAAACCAGGCTTAATAGCAGTAACTATGAGAGGATTTTGCAGTCTTAGTGGACAACCAGCTAAATATTAGCCAGCAGTGTGCGGCGGCAGCCAAAAA
>QLTV01002239.1:9155-19905 GCA_003457575.1 Thermophis baileyi
AGTGTCATCTGCAAATTTGGTTAGTTCCCCTTCTATTCCCTCATCTAAGTCGTTTATGAAGATATTGAAGAGTACTGGGCCTAAGACGGAGCCTTGTGGTACCCCACTGCTTTAGCATCTTTGTTTTCTATTACTTTGTCTATTTCGTCATCCCAAAACTTCATGCTTTCAAAAAAAAAAAAAAAAGGAAATTTGTTTTCTATTACTTTTTCTTTTTCGAAAACACAAAAATAAAAAAATAAAAAAAAAAAAAAAAAGGAAGACATTTCTGGCCAATATTCCAATGATATTCCAAATATGATAATAATCATAAATGCAAGGTCTAGTTGAAGTCTGACTGGATTTTTTTAAAGTAAATTCTTACACTGTGGAAAAGGAAAAGAGAATTTCTTACAGAGGCGGCAGAGATGATTTCTGTGAAGGATGTCCATCAAAGGGAAGTTCCTCAAATACATATACAATCTGAGTGGTGATCCCACCAATGAGGAGCTTTCCTGGATTATACCATTCATGAAGGACAGAAGAAGGATCACTTCTTGGGCAAGTTATGGCATCAGTCCAGCACTTCATTTCAAACAGCAACCACAGTATAATCGGTACACTCAACATTTTCTCTAGAAGAGGATTATTTGTACCCAGTCCCTGCATATTGTGAGACTACGTTGCATCAACTGCAAAACCAAGGAACGCTTTCAGCTAACACATGCCATTTTGTCAGTTGTCTCGTTCAATCAACAAGGTGAGCAAAGCAAGCCTGATAGACAAACACCTTCCAGTGAATGGAAATCACCTCCAGAATCCAAAGGCACAAAATCCTGCCTGTTTCTTTTCCCATTGGCTGCAGAAGTGAAAGATTTTATAACCTCTTCCAGACTGACTTATCAATTCTTTTTCAGTATTTCCTGGAAAGTTGTTGCATCGGTGTCATAAAGCATTAATGATAGTCATTTAGGTTAATAACAGAGTTGGAAGGGACCTTGGAGGTCTTCTAGTCCAACCCCCTGCTTAGGCAGGAAACCCTACAACACTTCAGACAAATGGTTATCCAACATCTTCTTAAAAACTTCCAGTGTTGTAGCATTCACAACTTCTGGAGGCAAGTTGTTCCACTGATTAATTGCTCTAACTGTCAGGAAATTTCTCCTTAGTTCTAAGTTGCTTCTCTCCTTGATTAGTTTCCACCCATTGCTTCTTGGCCTGCCCTCAGGTGCTTTGGAGAATAGCTTGACTCCCTCTTCTTTGTGGCAGCCCCTGAGATATTGGAACACTGCTATCATGTCTCCCCTGGTCCTTCTCTTCACCAGACTAGCCATGCCCAGTTCCTGCAACCGTTCATCGTATGTTTTAGCCTCCAGTCCCCTCATCATCCTGGTTGCTCTTCTCTGCACTTTTTCTAGAGTCTCAACATCTTTTTTATAGTGTGGTGACCAAAACTGGATGCAGTATTCTAGGTGTGGTCTTACTAAGGCTTTATAGAGTGGTGTTAGTACCTCTCTTGTAACTCTCTTTCAGAAAAATGTAACTCTCTTCCAGAGAAGCTATATTTCCATACTTTGTAGTATTTTGATGGTTCAGAAGTACTATATATGACTGAGCAGTGTGGTGGCCTAGTGGTAAAGATGCTAACTTCCCACTTGGAAGGCTGAGAATTCAATTCTAGGTAGCGGCAGATGTTTCTCTCCTAGAGCACAAAGCAAAAATATCTGCTGCGAACTCCATGTGGCATCAGGAAGGGTATCCAGTCAGTAAACTCTCAGCTCTATCCAGTCATCCTGACTTTACCCCAAATTAAGGAATTACAGGGTCATAAAGAAAGGGAGAGGTATATTCCTCTGAAATAGTTAAACATCTGGATGCTCAAAATTATAATGCAATATTTCCAGGGTGTTATCCTTATTTATATGAAGATGGTGTCTAACACCCAGAGCCGAAGACCACATGAAATGGTGAATTCTTCCTTTGTGGAATTCTTCTAATAAAGGACTGATAGTCATTCACCAGAGATGTTTTGGTGGACTGTGTATTAAACAGAAGGTTGGACTAATTGGTCAAAGACTGCTTTTCATTCTGTGATTCCAAATTAATGGAAGAGTGAGTGGATAACACTCGAGTGGGAGCAAACCAGTCAGATGGTGGGTTAAGTCATAAAAGGCGATTTCCACCCAGGTGGCAAGAAACATAGAATAGAATAGAATTCTTTATTGGCCAAGTGTGATTGGACACACAAGGAATTTGTCTCCAGGGCATAAGCTATCAGTGTGCATACAAACAACAAAGTGATATGTCATAGATCATAAAACACACTTACAAATCATTAATCATAAGATACAAACAACAAGTGATAAATCATAAGATACCAATAGATGAGAAGATGAGAAAAGATGAGAAATGAGAAGATGAGAAAGATGATAGCAATAGCAATAGCAATAGCACTTAGACTTATATACCGCTTTATAGTGCTTTACAGCCCTCTCTAAGCGGTTCACAGAGTCAGCCTATTGCCCCCAACAATCTGGGTCTTCATTTTACCCACCTCGGAAGGATGGAAGGCTGAGTCAACCTTGAGCCGGTGAGATTTGAACCGCCGAACTGCAGCTAGCAGTCAGCTGAAGTAGCCTGCAGTGCTGCACTCTAACCACTGCGCCACCTCGGCTCTTATGATAATAGCAATACAGCCTACTGCATGAGTAAATATCTTTAGGCCTAAGACAGTGCTATTTAGCAAACATGACAATTAGATTCAATGCCTCATTCTCTCTCTCTCTCTCTTTCTCTCTCTCTCTCTCTCTCTTCCAGATGTGATTACCTGCTCTGAATGTCCAGAAGATCAATATCCAAGTAAAGACAAAGTTCGATGCATCCCAAAAACCATAATTTTCCTAGCTTATGAAGAACCTTTAGGAATTAGTTTAGCTATGATTGCTGTATTATTTTCAATCATTACCATGTTCATACTTGGAATATTTATCAAGTATAAGGACACCCCTATTGTTAAAGCTAACAACAAGGACCTCACCTACACTCTCCTCATCTCCCTTCTGCTTTGCTTCCTCTGCTCTTTTCTTTTTCTTGGAAAACATCTCCAACTGATTTTCTTCCTCCGACAATTTCTTCCTCCGACAATCAGTCGTTGGCCTTATCTTCTCTGTGGCTGTTTCTTCTGTATTGGCCAAAACTATCATGGTCATTGCTGCATTTATGGCCACCAAACCAGGGTCCAGCATGAGAAAATGGTTGGGGAAAAGACTGTCCTTCTTAATTGTTCTTTTCTGCTCCTTCATTCAAGCAGGCATTTGTGTAGCATGGATGATCACCTCTCCCCCCTTTCCAGAACTTAACATGCAATCAATGACTGAAGAGATCATAGTAGAATGTAATGAAGGGTCTGTTGTGATGTTTTATCTTGTCTTGGGCTATATGGGGTTTCTGTCTCTGATCAGCTTCATGGTGGCTTTCCTAGCTAGGAACTTGACAGACACATTCAATGAAGCCAAGTTCATCACTTTTAGCATGTTGATGTTTTGTAGTGTTTGGTTAACTTTTGTTCCAACCTATGTGAGCACCAAGGGAAAGTATATGGTAGCTGTGGAAATCTTCTCCATCTTTGATTCTAGTGCTGGTTTATTGGGATGTATCTTTTTCCCCAAATGCTTCATTATTTTGCTGAGGCCTGAGCTTAACAGCAAAGAGCAACTTGTAAAGAAAAAGCATTTGTGACTGTTCAAAGAGCAACTTGTAAAGAAAAAGCATTTCTGACTATTAAATCATGGCTACATCTGTTTTTGCTGCAAAATGGAATTAGGACAGTGGTGGGTTCTGCTTTTCTTCGCTGCCGGTTCGCTCAGTGACACGCCGCACGGGTGCACGGGTGCTTCGTGCATGCACAGTGCACTTCACGCATGTGCAGTGCACTTCGCGCATGTGCAGTGCTTAAAAAAAGCTTCTGTGCATGCACAGAAGCAAAAAAAAGATGGCGGCACCTACAGCGCCGCTGAAAGAACCGGTTTGGGGGCGTGGCAGGCCTGGGTCACTGTCGGTTCTAGCAACCCAGGCTGCCGAGTTACTACCGGTTCTATAGAGCTGGTCCGAACCGGGAGGAACCCGAATTAGTCTAATCCTTAAACTAATCTTCTGAATTAGGAATTATCTTTTAAGAATAAAAACAGATTGTTTATCAGCTCTATCACCTTTACCATTATTGTACATTCTTGGCATTTATAACAGTTTCTGTCAAATTCATATGAATGGAACTGGAAAATAAAAACGTTTACTGTATCATAAGTGACTCAGCTTTTAATAAAGTTTCTGCCAAATTTATTGATACAGAATATCCTTGGCATGTATAACAGTGTGTGTCAAATAGTTATGAATGGAAATGGAAAATAAATTTTTTTACCGCATAAGTTACTCTGCATTTAACAAACTGTTTTCTTTAGTTTTGATTATTGATAGAACTTACTTAATGACCAGAAAAATCTCTTTTTCAAAAGAGATTCGCTCTTTGGTAACCATTAACAATGATCTACCCGTGTTTCCCTGAAAATAAGACTGGGTCTTATTTTCTTTTGAGGCCCAAAATAAGCACTAGGGCTTATTTTCAGGGAGTGTCTTATTTTTCCCCCCATGTGCTGGAGCTCCACTTCTTCTGTTTGCTCGTGGCAGGGCAGGAGGCTGCGTGGTGTGCCAGTGCTGCCACCGTGAGGTGGGGGGTGGAGCTGCCCCTGCACGGCTTACCTCAGGGCCCCTGCAGCCAGGCTACCCACTCCCCAACACCTGCGCCTCAGTACTGAACAAAATGATTTACAAGCGGTGCTCAAAGTTATAGTCATTGCAGCACTTTGGATCACATGGTGAAGATTTGTGTGCTCGGAAGCCTGTCTGCACTTAGAAAATACAGGGCACTTTGATTATCCTCATCCCAAATATTTGGCACTCCTATTTGGCTCCGTACCCCCAGCTTACATTTGGTATATATTCTCACGATTGACAAATCATGCCTGGCCTGGACTTCAGAGGATAATCAGAACTGCAGAAAAAACAATTACTGCCAACCTGCCTTCCATTGAGGACCTGTATACTGCACGAGTCAAAAAGAGGGCCGTGAAAATATTTACTGACCCCTCGCATCCTGGACATAAATTGTTTCAACTCCTACCCTCAAAACGACACTATAGAGCACTGCACACCAGAACAACTAGACACAAGAACAGTTTTTCCCCGAATGCCATCACTCTGCTAAACAAATAATTCCCTCACCACTGTCAAACTATTCACTAAGGCTTCATAACTATTACTATTAGTCTTCTCATCGTTTCTATCACCCATCTCCTTCCACTTATGACTGTATGACTGTAACTTGTTGCTTGTATCCTTACGATTTATATCAATATTGATTGTTTCTTGATTGCTTATTTGTACCCTATGACAATCATTAAGTGTTGTACCTTATGATTCTTGACGAATGCATCTTATCTTTTTATTTACAATAGGGGTGTCTTTATACTTGATAAATATTCCAAGTATGAACACGGTAATGATTGAAAATAATACAGCAATCATAGCTAAACTAATTCCTAAAGGTTCTTCATAAGCTAGGAAAGTTATGGTTTTTGGGATGCATCGAACTTTGTCTTTACTTGGATATTGATCTTCTGGACATTCAGAGCAGGTAATCACATCTGGAAATGAGAGAGAGAGAGAGAGAGAGAGAGAGAGAGAGAGAGAGAGAGAGGGAGAGAGAGAGAGAGGGGGAGAGAGAGAGAGAGAGAGAGAGAGAGAGAGAGAGAGAGAGATAGAGAGAGAGAGAGAGAGAGAGAGAGAGAGAGAGAGAGAGAGAGAGAGAGAGAGAGGGAGGCATTGAATCTAATTGTCATGTTTGCTATAGCATCAAGTGAATTAGATGTCAGTATTCTTTTAACTTGTCCACTTTAAGAAGTATAGACTTTAAATCTCAGAATTATGGCTGGGGAATTTTGGGAATTGAGGTCCACAGGTCTGAAAGTTGCTAAGCTTGAAAAACACTGGATTAGATCGTAAGACAAGAACCAAAATTAACTTATTGAATTGGGAATCTTCTTTGTTGGTTATAATTGTGATCAAATAGTACCACACTTAAAATATGGCATAAGCTTCCTAAAGCCCCATCCTTTCAAGCTTTCCTTGACCAGTTTTTAGGTATTGATGCATATGAGCAGTAGGGTCCAGCAGTGTTCAAAAAAATCAAGATGATGGACACAACTGTTTGACTGAACCCCTCCCATTTTTGCCTGTGACATGAAGTCCTGCCCATTTTTACCCAGTGCTTCATTTATTACATAAATGTGAAAAAAAAAGGATTTGACTTCAATCATATGGTCAAACTTGGTCTTTCACCCCCACTTTGGGCACCAATACTGTATATATAGAGAAACTATATATTTTATTGGTTTATTCATTTATTTGTTTGTTTATCAAATTTATATAGCTACCCAGCTCTGCAAAAGTGACTCTTTGTAGTGGACAACAATGAAATAAAATTACAATGTAATAACCACAAATATAAAATGTAAAAAAAAAATCCATATCAATAAATATCATAAAGAAACCAAAGATATAAGGCCAGACAAGGAATAATGGATGGAAACTAATCAAGGAGTGATTCAACCTAGAAATAAGGAGGAATTTTCTGACAGTGAGAACAATCAACCAATGGAACAGAAGTTGCCTTCGGACGTTGTTGGAGCTTCATCACTGGAGGCTTTCAAGAAGAGATTGGACAGCCATTTGTCAGAAGTGGTGTCCTGCTTGGGTGGGGGGTTGGACTAGATGACCTACAAGGTCCCTTCCAACTCTGTCTGTCTGTCTGTCTGTCTGTCTATCTATCATCTATCTATCTATAAATTGAGAGGGATAAAATTGTCCACATCAACAATTTCTTCTGCATGCCACTGTAAGAGTTTCTTCATGACTTCTTACCCAGGATGTCCATTCATTCTAAGACCAGAACTAAATTTGTATTGTCCATGTATCATATATATACTGTACACACACACACACATATACACACCGTATTTTTCAGACTATAAGACGCACGGAACTATAAGACACACCTAGATTTACAGGAGGAAAACAAGAGAAAAATAGTTTTTGGTTCCGCGCGTCACGTTTTTGCCCTCCCAGGCCCCCAGAAGCACTCTGAAGTGCTACGCACGTCCCATTTTTGCCAGAAATGGGCCCGTTTTCACCATTGGCCTGCAGAGTGCTTCTGGGGGCCGGAGAGGGCAAAAACATGAAGCGCGGAGGGTTTGGGAGGCCAAAAACAGGCCTGTATTGGGTCTATAAGATGCACCAAAATTTTCATCCACTTTTTTTGGGGGGGGGGGAAGTGCATCTTGTACTCTGAAAAATACGGTATATACATATACTGTATAGACTGTGGAGAACTACTGACGCTTCACTCCCTTGGTGTCACAAGGTTGGTCTTAATAGCAGCGATAACTTCTGTTTGGTTTGTTCATCCTTGTTGAGAACTAGACGTCTCTTCTCCCATTTCAGTTCACTCAGCACCTCCATAAAACACATGGAGTGCTGGGATCTTTGAGAGGAGAGAGTTTGCAGGTGTACAATTTGTTCTAGGGCCTCTCTCTTTTTTTATTCACTTTAGGAATTATTTGAAAGTTTTTCATTGCGGTATTACCCAGGGGTGACATTCAAATTTTCCCCCTACCGGTTCTGTGGGCGTGGCTTGGTGGGTGGGTCATGTGACTGAGTGGGCATAGCCAACTTGACCTCACTCATGGCAAGGTGGGGCAGTACCACCTCACCAAGCCAAGCCCACCACAGAACCGACAGAAAAGATCGGCCAAGCCTTCTAGCGTTCAACCTGGCTGCTTCTCGCCTCCTTCTCATGTTTGCTCTGTGTGTATGAGCCCGAGAAGGAGGAGAGAAGGAGTGAGTGGGAGGGGCGGGGAGGGGAGGGGCCAGTCAGTGGTGCGATTTACCAGTTCTCTGAACTGCGCATAATCGCCACCACCGGTTCTATAGAACCTGTCCGAACCTGCTGAATTTCACCCCTGGTATTACCCAGTTTTATGTATACCACCTTGCAAACTCTTCCATCATGGGAATTGTTATTAGAATCAATAAAGCAAGCAAATCAGCTACATATTTAAATTAACCAATTTATTAACTGGCTAATTTTGCAATGAAAAAAAGTTAATACGTCCCAGAGTAGAATAGCCTAGAGTAGTCTAGAGTAGATGACAGTAAAACGTAGAATAATTTACCCGACATGTTTGACATCTTTCCCTCAGAACATGGATCACAATCATAGCAGCAAAATTTCTCACCTTCTTTCTTTTTCTTCTGATAGCCAGCAGGACAGGGGTCATTGCAGACTGAACGGGGCAAGACCTGTTGATAAACCAGGATGGAATTCAAGACTGAAGACTTGAATAATATAGGACAATCATTCTTTAATCTACCTGCATAAATAGAGTAACAAGTAGGATCATGAAATGAATTGCCACACCAGAGGTGGGTTCCTCCCAGTTCGGACCGGTTCGCCTGAACCAGTAGCGACCCGCTGGTGATGTCATGATGATGTCACGGATCCAGTTCGGTCGGTGCCGGTCCGTGGACACCGCCATCTTTTTTTGAATTTTTTATTTTTATTTTTTTTGAATTTTTTTTATTATTTATTTTCTTCTGCGCATGTGCAGAAGCCGAGTTTCCGGCACTGCGCATGCATCGCCATCTTGTTTTTGGCTTTTTTTTGCACTGTGCGTGTGCGTTCCCATGAGCTGCACCCATGAGGCGCGCCCACGAGGCGTGCCCACGCAGCACGGGAGGAAGCGAACCGACAGCGAGGTAAGTTAGAACCCACCCCTGTGCCACACCTAGAAATCTGTCCCACACTTTCTAAATATTCCTACCTTTCCCCTCTCTGGATTAACTGAAGAAGGAGAAATTATTTTAAAAAAAATACTTGTAGTGATATTTTATACCAAACCCAATACAAGCAGACAACAAATAAAAATCCACTCCGAGCATTAAGGGATTAAAGTTTACAATAGTCTTCCTATTCTTCGTAGTTGATGGTCTTTGTAGTCCTTAACCATAACATCAGGAGTCAGTTACTCACTTTTTTTACAATATTTTTGTACAACTAACTCAGAAGCTTCCCAAAATTCCCCATCTTCCCACATTTGTCAATTATAATTCCCCCAGAGTAGGAAAAACTATCATACTCTGTGTAAAGGTAAAGGTTACCCCCGCACATACGTGCTAGTCATTTCCGGCTCTAGGGGCAGTGCTCATCTCAGTTTCAAAGACAAAGAGCCAGCGCTGTCTGAAGACGTCTCTGTGGTCATGTGGCCGGCATGACTCAATGCCGAAGGCACACGGAATGCTGTTACTTTCCCACCAAAGTGGTCCCTATTTTCCTACTTGCATTTTTTACGTGCTTTTGAACTGCTAGGTTGGCAGAAGCTGGGACAAGTACGGGAGCTCACTCCATTACACGGTGCTAGGGATTCAAACCACTGAACTGCCGACCTTCTGATTGACAAGCCCAGCGTCTTAGCCACTGAGCCACCGCATCCCATACTCTGTGTATACTCTGTGTATACTGTGTATACTATGTGTACAGAATGTTTAATTTCAATTGATTAATGGATATGAAAGCAAGCTGTACAAACTCATCGCTGATTTCCAAGTCTTTCATCCAAAATAATAAAATCTCTCAAAATCCATACCCTCTTAAAATATTTGGGCCACACAATTAAATCTTCATGAATCACAAATTCATCTCCATCAAGTGCTTTGGGATCCATCTTTCCGATTTTCACTTTGCTGTAGGAGTTGTTTGGAAACATAATCACGTTCGTAATATCAAATCCAGAAAGCACTTCTCCATGGTGGTTGATGAACACAGTTTCTCCAAGGGAATTGTTGAATGAAAGGCCTTGAAGGAACCAGTGAAGCTAAATAAAAATGAGAGGGAACAAATAACATGTCTGTCTTTCTTGTGGGAGCCCATAATTGTGATCTGTATTCCTTAAAACTAGATTCAAAAGCAAAATTAGCGACATTATGGCTTAGCATGACCTGCAGAACTACAGTAGATGCTATCAAAATCCAATCTGTCCATCTTCTCTTACACAAGTCTTTGGCATCTAGAATTCATCCTGAAACACACCCCCCACCCAGCCTTGGCAAGACCTCCATCAGATTGGTGACCACCAGGGACATACTGAAGTCATTCCAAGTTGGGTGTCTTCAACAGATAGGAATGTTCACATTTGTGTCAACACCTTGCAATACTGAAAACTTTCCGCCAGTTTTGCTGGGAAGGGCTGAGAAGAGACGTCTGCAGCACGGGTCCATGATTCAGGACAATGTGAATTGCTTTTTGCTAGTGAATCATCGCTGCCTTAGTTGAGTGAGGAGAATCAACCGTCAACATATTTGCAGAAGTCAATAAGTCACTTTTCACAAGACTTTTATACACTATAGCAATAGCAATAGCACTTAGACTTATATACCGCTTTACAGTGCTTTACAGCCCTCTCTAAGCGGTTCACAGAGTCAGCATATTGCCCCCAACAATCTGGGTCCTCATTTTACCCACCTCGGAAGGCTGAGTCAACCATGAGCTGGTGAGATTTGAACCGCTGAACTGCAGCTAGCAGTCAGCTGAAGTAGCCTGCAGTACTGCACTCTAACCACTGCGCCACCTCGCCACTACTACATTAATTTGAGAAGGTGGAAG
>QLTV01002245.1:0-13460 GCA_003457575.1 Thermophis baileyi
TTTCCTCGCTAAATCTTCCTTAAACATTAATTCCATTTTATGTTTTATTATGTTCTGTTCTGATAGGCTTATAGATATTTTAAAATTCCTGCTCTGATTATCCTGTTTTCCCCAAAATAAGACATCCCCTGATAATAAGCCCAATCGGGCTTTTGAGTGCATGGCAATAAGGCCAAGCGCTTATTTCAGGGTTCAAAAAACATAAGACAGGGTCTTATTTTCGGGGAAACATGGTAGTTGGATTTCAGACTAGATATTGATGATCATAATGATACAGTAGTTTAAAATATTCTGAAATATGCAGAATGAAAGTAGTCCAACGAGTCATTCTTTGCGACAAAACAGCCGAGGTCGGGCGATCGCCGGCCAGTAAGCCGAACAGAGGCTGATGGTCAGTTACAAGTTCGAAGTCTCTGCCGTACAAATATTCGTGGAAGCGGCAGATTCCGGCAACTGCAGCCAGCGCTTCCTTGTCCAGCTGGCTGTAGTTCCGTTCCGCCTGGGACAAGGTGCGGGAGTAAAATGTGATGGGAGCCTCCGAACCGTTGGGCAGCCGGTGGCTGAGCACAGCCCCGACTCCGAACGGAGAAGTGTCGCAAGTCAGGATTAGTGGCCAGATGGACATGTACTGGACCAACATGCTGTCAGTGGACAGGAGTTTTTTAACAGCGGCAAAAGCCTCGCCATCGCCACGGGGCTTTCCTGTCGAGTAGCCGGTGAAGTGGCTTGGCTACTGTGGCTTTCTGTGGCAAAAAGATGCTGTAGAAGTTTAAAAGGCCAAGGAAAGCCTGCAGTTCTGCCTTAGATTTAGGGGCGGGGGCTTCCTTGATGGCTTTAACTTTACTCTCAGAGGGGTGAATGCCCAACCCGTTAATTTTATAGCCCAGGAATTCTACTTCCGGGATGGAAATCAAACATTTCTCCTTCTTGACTCAGAGGCTGGCTTCTCTAAACCGCGATAGAACAGTATTTAGATGGGCGAGGTCGTGCTTGGCGTCAGCAGAGATGAGGACATTGTCGAAATAGGGCACCACCCTGGGGATGCCATGCAATAGCCACTCCATAATGCTTTGGAAGAGGCCAGGGGCTACTCTTACACCAAACTGAAGCCTGCGGCATTTAAATGCCCCTCTATGCGTGACAATCATTTGGGCTTCAGCGCTGGCATCATCAACTGGCAGCTGTTGATAAGCCTGAGCCAAGTCGAGTTTAGCAAAAATTTTGCCCTGGCCCAGGGAGTGTAGCAATTGCTGCACAATCGGCATGGGATAGGTACTCTGCTGCAGCGCCTTGTTCAGCATCCCCTTATAGTCCACGTAGATGCGGATGGACCCGTCTGCTTTTAATGGCGTTACTATTGGGGTCTCCCATTTAGCATGGTCGACCAGTTCCAATATTCCTTGGCCAATTAGTTTGTCCAGTTCTTTATCAATGTTTGGCCGAAGTGCCAGCGGGGGTCTGCGCACCTTGATTCTGATGGCCGCTATTTTTGGGTCTAAATTAAATGATATGGGGTCCCCGTATACTTGCCTAGGCCAGTATTGAATAAGTCTTCGTATTCCCGGAGCAGTTGGTTGACATCGTCATCATGCAATGCGTGTATGCCAGTTACTCCCATTCCTAGGGCCTCAAACCATTCCAAGCCCAGCAAGCTTGGAAGGTTTGCATCGACCACAGTGTCCAGTGGCCCTGAGAATGACTTAAAACCGACCTGGAAGGTCCCTCGGCCGATGACAGGGACGTGATTTCCCTGGTAGTCCCGCAGTTGGATCCGGTGTGGCCTTAATTGTCCTCTCTGTAGTTTGGGCATAAGCTTCTTCAGGACACGATGGACAGGATTGACCCTGTGTCAATTTCCATGTCACAGGGCGAGCCTTCGATGCTTACGGTGACATGGAGCTTGCTTAGTTTCATGTTCATCTGGCGCACGACGTGGATGACCTGTCTGGAGTCATGTGGTGGCTCTTGATGGTCACTTCCCCATCTGTTCACCCATGCTGGTGGTCTGTGGGTTGGTTTTGCCGGTGTTCGTCGGGCCGTGTTGGTGCCGAATGCCACGGCTTGGCTGGCACGGCATACTCGAGCGAGATGGCCCTTTCGGTCACAGCGTTGACACACCACGTCTTTAAACTTGTATGTTGCTCTACTGTGATGGCTGCCACAACCCATGCACAATGGGGCATCGTGGGCCTCTGCCTCGGGGTTTGTGCCAGATCTTGTTTTGAGCCGGCAGACGTCATCCTCATCATCCCCTTGCTCGTCCAGTTCCTTGCTCTCTTGGTGCACGGTTGTAGCCGGGCGGGAACTTGCGGCATTTGCGCCATTTTTTTGAAATGCTGCTGCTGATTGGCTGGATGAATTGGCTGCTCTGGCCTCATTTAGTGCAGTCTGCAGGTTTAGATTCGGCTTCTCCAGAAGTCGTCTCTGGAGTCGCAGATCTCTGACCCCACTGATGAGCTGCTCTAGGAGCACGTCTTCCAGCTCTCTGAATTCGCAGCCCGCAGAGGCTTTTCGAAGAGCGGCCACGAATTGGTTTATGTTCTCGCCCTCTCCTTGAGTTCTGCTGTGGAACTCATGGCGCTTGACAAATTTGGATTTTTCTGGCCCGTAGTGAGCCTGGAGTGCGCCTTGCAGGGTTTGCCATGACACTGACCGTACTGCTAGCGGTGTGATGAGCGCTTTCGCGGTGTCAAAAACATCGATGCCGCAGTAACTGAGGAACAGGGATCTCTTGGGGTTGTCTGACAGCCCTAGGAAATCGTTCACTTCCATGAAGCACTCGAACCTCTCCATGTACGATTCCCATTGTTACATGGCTTGGTTGAAGAGGCGAGGCGGTGCGTGAGCAGTCATCTCTCTCGATGGCCGATGTCGTTCTCGGTCGATGGTGACTCTCTTGCGATTCCGCTTTGAACGCCTTGGTGTCTTAAGCCTTGTGTTCCGATCCCACCTTCGTCGCCAGTGTTAGATAGGTGAAGGAAGAGGCAAGACGCTGGGAACTATTAACAATCAGCTCTTTATTCAACAACAGTCAGTAACCCAGCAAAGACTCTGCCAGACAGCTAGTCCTTTTATAGGAGAGCTGTCAGGCTATCAAACAATCACATTCAAGTGTTTTCCTGCCTGAATGGCGGACCAGACTGAAAACTTCGCTTCAGTTGAAGTGAATACATAACAGAAAGATGTTATGAGCTCCTGGCCACTTTGGTCACCGTACTACAAAAATGATGTTGAGACTGTGGAAAAAGTTCAGAGAAGAGCAACTAAGATGATCAAAGACCTGGAAAATAAAACATATGAAGAACACCTGCAGGATTTGGGTTTGACTAGTCTAAAGAAAAGAAGAATTAGGGACGACATGAAAGCAATATTCCAGTATTTGAGGGGCTGCCACAAAGAAGAGGGGGCCAAATTATTCTAAAAAGCACCAGAGGGCGGAACAAGAAACAATGGTTGGAAACTAATCAAAGAGAGAAGCAACCTGGAATTAAGGAGAAACTTCCTAACAGTGAGGACAATTAACCAGTGGAACAGTTTTCCTTCAGAAATCGTGGGCGCTCCATCACTGGGGGTTTTTAAGAAGAGACTAGACCAGGGGTGTCAAACTCTATTTCATTGAGGGCCGCATCAGGGTTGTGTTTGACCTCAGGGGGCCGGGGTGGGTGTGGCTAGGGTGGGCGTGGCCAGCTCAACGTCACTCGTGTTGGGGGCGCCTCTGGTGGCCCAAGCGATCTGCCAGCGAAAACGGGCTCCTGAGCTCTGTTTTTGGTTGCAACTGCCTCCTGCAACCCTCTGCCAGCGAAAATGGAGCTCGGGCGGGCTGCATGCAGCCCTCCTGAGCTCCATTTTCACTTGCAGAGGCACCATGGGCCGATCCTTTGCTGTTTCCAGGGCGGCCCCACAGGCCAAATCTAAGTACCCCGTGGGCCGGATCCAGCCCCTGGGCCTTGAATTTGACACCCCTGGACTAGACAGTCACTTATTCGAAATAGTATAGGTTCTCCTGCTTGAGCAGGGGGCTGGTCTAGAAGACCTCCAAGGTCCCTTCCAACTCTGTAATTCTGTAAGGATCTCCTGCTTGAGCAAGGGGCTGATCTAGAAGACCTCTAAGGTCCCTTCCAACTATGTAATTCTGTAAGGATCTACTCCACTCCACTCCACTCCACTCCACTCCACTGTGACCAGAGGCAATGACCAATAACCAGCCTGACCAATAACCAGCCAAAACTCAGTGAAGGCCTTTTGTTTCGTTTATTGCAATAAGCAGAAGAGAAGCTCTCAAATCTTGGTTCTCTTCAAAGTTCATCATCTCAAATCAATATCTTTATACATTCCCTACACCAGCCGCCCATCCCTCGTTCCCCATTGGTTGAGGTACTATGATAGCTACTACTAAGTACTACTTCACTCATATTCTGTATCAAAGAGATAGGTAAATGACGTTAAAAAAGTATTTTTTATTTCATTTATTAGCTTTTTATTCTACCTTTATTACTTCAGGGTGGCAAACATACATAATACTCCTTTTTCCTATTTTACCCTGAAAGGTAGGTTCGGCTGAGAGTGGCTGTTTCTAAGCAACAATATGAACTGTTCAGTCTTGAAATTCTCATATTTCTTGTATTTTCAATTGTGTATTTCTAGATGTGAAAGGTTATGTTCATTTAAATTGAATATTTTGTAATTGGTTATCAACTTTTTGTTCTAGTGAACAGGATCTAATGTCATATTTCTCAATTGTAATATCTAAAAATAAATGTTTTCTAACACAGTGCCTGTAGAATTGTGGACATTGGCATTTTGTAATACACATTATATTGCTGTATCTATTGTCAATAATTTTGCTAACATATCTCTAACCATTTTTCTAAGAAATACACAGAGCAGTATGTTCAGGTGATATTATTAAATTTATAATAATGCAATGCAAGGGTATAATTTAGTTACCAAAGACACCTTTTCTTGATTGTAATATTAATTGCAGATAGCAATAGCAATAGCAATAGCACTTAGACTTATATACCGCTTTACAGTGCTTTACAGCCCTCTCTAAGCGGTTTACAGAGTCAGCATATTGCCCCCAACAATCTGGGTCCTCATTTTACCCACCTTGGAAGGATGGAAGGCTGAGTCAACCTTGAGCCGGTGAGATTTGAACTGCCGAACTGCAGCTAGCAGTCAGCTGAAGTAGCCTGCAGTACTGCACTCTAACCACTGCGCCACCTCGGCTCTTATCCTAACAATTTCTTCTCCATAGAAGTAAACAATATCATTAAAATCAATATTTTCTCCAATTTTGTGGATAGTGATTTGGCATTTCCTGTATGGCATGTTTTTGATGTTGCATCAGAAGGGCTCCATAAAATCTAATTTCCATGATATTGAGAGCAAGAAGATTTTGTTGTAATTAGAAAGGCCTTGAAAAGCGAAGCAAAGTTTATTGCCTCGCTTCAGGCCTGCTTTCTTACAAGCACCGTGTGCTTTTGAGGGAACTTTTGCAGCCATTTATGTTCTCTGCTACTTTAACAACCAGTTCTTCAAGCAAACAGCACCTTGTTTAGCTTTCTGCAAATTGTTAAAGCATCTAAGTTTTTTCTGTTGCTGCTTTAGAAGCTGTTTCTCACTATTTCCACATACATGTGTACATATTGTGACACAGCCCCAATACTTGTCATATTATCTTGCTCCTGCAGTTAAGGATAATTCCATTTCTGAAAGAAGAAATACTGTAGAGCAGAGTATCAATTAGGAGTGCAAATTGCTTTCAAAGACATTTGTTCTGCACTACTTCTATTTTGACAGCAAGTAGGCTTTCTCCCTTTTCACTGCTAACTTTATACATTTTTCAAGACCAGGGATATTCAGATTCTTACTTTTATTAGATACCAAATGCTTTCTGAAATATATTTTTCCATCAACAAGTCTTACTGAATGAGGTTCAAGTATTTATTTTATTATTTTTACTTTATTTTCACTTGGAAATAAAGAAGCAACACTTTTAAGAACCATTTTTGTCTCGAAAAGTGCTTTTGTTTACATTATACATAAGGTATATTCCTGAGTAGGAGATAAATCTAATGAATTCCAAATTATTGCATTTCAAC
Source organism: Thermophis baileyi (assembly GCA_003457575.1). NCBI lineage: Eukaryota > Metazoa > Chordata > Lepidosauria > Squamata > Dipsadidae > Thermophis > Thermophis baileyi. The sequence goes on from QLTV01002245.1 coordinate 6,105, forward strand.
TTTATATTTTGGTTTCAAAGATATTAACAGAATAACAGAATTGGAAGGGATCTTGGAAGTCTTCTAGTCCAACTCCCTGCTCAAGCAGGAGACCCTATACCATTCCAGACAAGTGGCTGTCCAGTCTTTTCTTAAAAGCTTCCAATGATGGAGCACCCACAATTTCTGAAGGCAAGCTGTTCAACTGGTTAATTATTCTCACTGTTAGGAAATTTCTCCTTAGTTCTAGGTTGCTGCTCTCCTTGATTAGTTTCCATCAATTGTTTCTTGTCCTCCCTTCTGGTGCTTTGGAAAATAGGTTGATCCCCTCTTCTTTGTGGCAGCCCCTCTGATATTGGAACACTGCTATCATGTCTCTCCTAGTCCTACTTTTCACTAAACTAGACATACCCAATTCCTACAACCTGTTCTTCATTCAACCGTTCTCCAGCCCCCAATCACCGTTGTTACTCTTTTCTGCATTCTTTCCAGAGTCTCGACATCTTTTGAATAATATGGTTACCAAAACTGGATGCAGTATTCTAAGTGTGATCTTACTAAGAACTTATAAAGCAGTACTAGTACATTATGTGACCTTGATTCTATTTCTCAGTTAATGCAACCTAGGATTTCATTGGCTTTTTTGACTGCTGCTGCACACTGCTGGCTCATATTTAAGTGATTGAAGACCACCAGTGATTTATAGAAGACACTAGGACTCCAAGATCCCTCTCACAGTTACTGAGCCAGGTTTCATCTAATCTGTACCTGTACATTTGGTTTTTCTTGCCTAAGTGTAAATCTTACTTTTCTCTATGTTGAATTTCATTTTAGATAGATAGGTGTTTGAGTCTGTCGAGATCCATCTGGATTTTGAGCCTATCTTCTGGGGTGTTGGCTATTCCTGCCAGTTTACTGTTGTCTGCAAATTTGATGAATATCAACAGTGGTTCAAATAACAATATATAATAACACAAGATCAATTTCACCTCCTTTACAAATAATTTTAGTTACAAATAACTAAATTATTTTTCTTCTCTGAGCAATTGTAAGATCCAATTATTGCATCAGGCCAATAGAAATCCTCATATAGAAATATATATGAGGATCATAATTTCATGATACTTAATTATCCAAGTCACATTTTTCTCTATAATTTCATGTGAATGTCTTCTCAGGCAAATAGGAAATTATTAAGGGTCAAATATCCAAAAACATCTGAAAACAAATCTCCAATTCATTAGATCACTGTAATGATTTCTTCCTGTGTGTCATCATTCTTTTACAATGCAATTCTCTCATGTTTTAGTTACTATTTTAGTCTTCTCACATTTCTCCAGGGAAATTTGCCAATTGCTGTGAAGTAGGGCAGTTTAATTTTTATTTCAAAAGTGCCGTTACAGGAAAATAATTGTGTTCTGATCTATTTAGAAATGTAGACTCTTTGGGGAAGTACAGCCGAACACATATTCAATAACACCGAATTTTGAAATACAGTTTTTCCTAGCACTGAACTACCATGTAACGTGGGTACCAAATATATATACATTCTAGAAATTTAAAAGATGAGTGAATGTATTTAACAGTAACAAATAGTTTAATAGAAAAATATCTTCTAAATCAGTGCTATCAAACTCAAATGGAAGAATGGAGGTCACTGAACTGTACGTAATGCTCCCTGTGGACCATATATTGGCTGTACTCTACACATTTATACACACACACACACACACACAACCACATTAACATCAGATAAGAACTAGATATGATTAATACATAAAAAAGAAACTATTGCAAATTTGATTATTTATTTTCAATATTTATATGTATGTATATGACTCTGTGTGTATAGCCTACCACCCCACTGACCTTCATCCAGGCCTACCACCAAATTATCACGCCATCACCGAACCGGGGGTGGGTTCCTCCCAGTTCGGACTGGTTCTCCCGAACTGGTAGTGGCCCGCTGGTGACATCACGATGACATCAATAGCAATAGCAATAGCACTTAGACTTATATACCGCTTCATAGTGCTTTTACAGCCCTCTCTAAGCGGTTTACAGAGTTAGCATATTGCCCCCAACAATCTGGGTCCTCATTTTACCCACCTCAGAAGGATGGAAGGCTGAGTCAACCTTGAGCCGGTGAGATTTGAACCGCCGAACTGCAGCTAGCAGTCAGCTGAAGTAGCCTGCAGTGCTGCACTCTAACCACTGCGCCACCTCGGCACCGGATCGGTCGGTGCTGGTCCATGGGGTCCGCCATCTTTTTTTTGAATTTTTTTCAAAAAATATTTTAATTTTTTTTTAAAAAAATTTCCTTTTGAGCATGCACAGAAGCCGACTTCCGGCACTGTGCATGTGGTCACCATCTCTTTTTTTGCCTTTTTTCCCCGGCTTTTTTGTTACTGTGCATGCGCACGCCAAGGCGCGCCCACACGGCGCGGGAGGGAGCAAACCGGCAGCGAGGTAAGTTGGAACCCAGCCCTGCCTCCCCCCGCCTGCCACTCTCCTACTCATTATCACCTCCTTGCAATGTTCCCTCCAATTTCTGATGAGTTCAAAGCTGGCTGGCTACATGCTATCTAAAGAAAGGCACAAGTGGAGCTTCGTGCTCCTGTGGCCTCCTGATCAGCCCACACCAGGGCAGTGTCAAGCAATTTTGGCTGCTGCAATGAAGTTTAGGTAGTAGCAAGCTGGTGCAGGACTTGTCAGTAGCAAACCTGGAGTTTTGATAATTAATAATTAAGTTTATTCTTGGTTTAAAAATGTAGCATTAGCTATGTTTTGTTATATTTTTATTTTATTTTCTTAAAACATTACTCGATTGCATTTTAGAACATAGAATCAGGGGTGGGCTTCAAAAAGTTTAGCAAGGCAGGGGTGAAATGCTCCCGGTTCAGGCGTGCCTGCTGGTCGTTGGAGAGCCCGTAGCGAGGGCAGCGCAAGGCGTCACCCACCCACCCAGACGCCGCCATTTGGGTTCTTTTACCCTCTGCGCATGCGCAAAGCATTCTGCGCATGCGCAGAGGGTAAAATAACCCAAATGGCGACGTCCGGGCAGGTGGGCGACGCCTTGCGCTGCCGTCGCTACAGGCTCTCCGACGACCGGCAGGCACACCTGAACCGGGAGCATTTCACCCCTGTAGCAAGGGGTTCTCTGCCCGGTTGCTGGATGGGCGTGGTCATGATGGGCGTGGCCTAGTTGGCCTCCTGCACCATGGCGGGGGGGTTGCCCTCCCCGGGCTCTGGAGGCTTTCATCGAGCCTCCGGGAGGGCAAAAATTGCTTCCCCAGGCTCCAGAGGCCCTCTGGACCGTTTCTGGCCTTCCTGAACTTCCGGTAGGCCTGTTTTTTGCCCTCCCGACCCTCTGCGCGCATCCTGCACTTACCTGCATCCAAAACAGGCCGCGTGGGGACTCCTGGGAGGGATGGAGCAGGGTGGGCGGGGCCAGCCAGGAGTGGGATTTGGCGGATCTCAGAACTACACAGAATCTTAGCTAGAGGTTCTCCCAAACCCCTGCAAACCCCCAGCAGCCCACCCCTGCATAGAATATAGAATAATAGTGTTGGAAGGGACCTTGGAGGTCTTATAGTCCAACCCCCTGCTCGAGCAGGGGACACTATACCATTTCAGACGAATGGTTGTCCATTCTCTTTTTGAAAGTCTCCAGTGATGGAGCACCCACAACTTCTGAAGGCAAACTATACCATTGGCTGATTACTCTCACTGTTAGGAAATTTCTCCTTAGTTCTAGGTTGCTTCTCTCCTTGATTAGTTTCCATCCATTGTTTAATCTGGTTGTCCTGCATTCTGGAGTCCTGAGGGCCACATGTTTGACAACTCTGTTCTAGGGGGCTTGAAAAAAAAGCTCTTATTCTTGCCCTGAGATTCCTACATATACGGAAAAAAATCTACTTATTTTTTCCATCAGGTGATCCAGGTCCTTCAGTATCTTCTCCGCTTCAGCTTTTCATTCTTATGAAAAAAATAGATACTAACTAAGAGGTAAATTTGTGCATCACTAAGCCAAATGGAAATTGATGAATGTGTTGGCCCAGCTCAACCTAGAATTAAGGAAAACTTTCCTGACAGTGAGAACAACTAATCAATAGAACAGCTTGCCTCCAGAAGTTGTAGGTGCTCCATCAATGGAGGTTTTCAAGAAGAGATTAGATCTAAATTTGTCTGGAATGGTATAGGGTCTCCTGCTTGAGCAAGGAGCTGGACTAGAAGAGCTCCAAGGTTCCTTCCAACTCTGTTATTCCAACTCTGTTATTCCAAATCTATGCTAATGATGAAATGCCATGTTACCTTTCCTTGTTCCAGTAATGGATCCACTTGCAAAGTTCTTCAGCACAATTTCAAATCCACATGCAGCCCAGGGGTGGGTTCTAAAATTTTTTACTACTGGTTCTGTGGGCGTGGCTTATTTTGTGGGTGTGGCTTCATGGTCATGTGACAGTGGGTGTGGCTTCATGGTCATGTGATGGGCGGGCGTGGCTTCATGGTCATGTGAGTGGGTGGGCATGGCCAACTCAATGTCACTCATGTCAAGGGGTGCCTCGCCTGGCCCCTCCCCTCCCAGCCATTCCTTATCACACCCAGCCTCAATGTATCTATAGTTCTGTAAAAATGATGTTCACCTTTTTTCAACTTCATTATCTACATACTATAGATGTACTTTCATGGACCACTGAAAGGAGGAAATGGCTCACATGCTTTGCCCAAGAGTGAAGAGAGAAGCAACCTAAAACTAAGGAGAAACTTCCTGACAGTGAGAACCAATATAGGTGCAGAAATATTTCAGTCATAATTTCACATATAAAATAGCCATTCATGTAATACAACCTGCATATTGTTCAGCACAGTAATTAGTATTATGGCTGATGTTTGACAGCAAGCCTAAAAGTCAAAGATCACAAGAGTGCTTCTTTCTCTGTATGTATACAAAACATCACATACCAGGAATAGCATATTAAGCTGGACTTATGCAACCTGATGTACAAAATAAACACACACATATTTATACTCTGGACTATAGACATTGAATGTATGTAAATCCCTGAAAAATATGTGGTAGCCCTGGGCAAAAGAAAGGCAGTAAAATCACTCTAGGTGTAGGGACAGTGTAAAATATTAACACATGATAAATAATGGAACAATTAAAAATAGTAGCACAGAGTTTTCTCTCTCTCCCCCCCCCTTCCTTCCTTCCTTCCTTTCTTTCTCTTCTCTCTCTCTCCTTTCCTCTTTCTTTCTCTCTTTCTCTTTCTCTCTCTTTTTCTTTTTTTCTTTCTCTCTCTTTCTCTTTCTCTTTCTCTGTCTCTTTCTTTCTTTCTTTTTTCTTTCTTTCTACATCCCTCTAAGGTTTGATGAAAGCAGTCACAAGCTTAGGGTGAATTAAGTCTTTCTCCAAAACTTAAACCAGGATTCCAACAAAAACCTCTAGATCAGCATCAAACAAGGGATGGAAGGCAAGCCAGGCTAGGAGGCATCAGAAAGGAAGGCTAGGATGAGGGATGTCTATGGGGATTCTCGGTCATCCAGGTTGCCCCAAAGATGCTTTTTTTTTTCAAGAGGCAGCTGGACTTTCTGCTTTTTCTTCTAAGACCTTTCGCTTTTCCTTCAAGAAGCTTCTTCAGCTCCTCCCAGAAGCTTCCTCAGAGCGAAACATCTTCAAAGAAAAAACAGTTGCCTCTTGGAGGAAAAAAAAAAAGCACGTTGGGAGAAATCATGCCCGAGTTCCCCCAACGTAGTGGCAGGACACAGGTGGTGGGTGGGTGAGGGATAAAAGTTGTAGGCATGGCGCCCCCCCTGAAAAAAGTTCAGCCCGGCCCTCAGCTGCTTTGCGCTTTTGCAAAACAAGCCCGCCCTTGACCGAAAGCAGGTGGGTGCGCGGCCGCCATTGCTACTCACGTTGCTGAGCTCCTGGAAAGCCATGCTCATGCTGACAATCCAGAGGGCAGGGGGAACCGGCCGCTGCCTCGTAGCTTGGGAGCCAGCCGGGCAGGGGCGGTGGCAACGACGGAGTCCAGCGCTCAGGCCATGCTGAGCCGCTCTGTCAGGGGGCCGCGGACCAGCAGCCGGCCTCTCCTGTCCTTCCCGGAGAATGCCGGGCGGGCAATGCCCGGGGAGGGCAAGGTTAGCGCACTTCCAGCCGCGCCCTGCGGTGCCTCCGCTGGCTCAGGAGATGCTTCGGAAGACGCTGACTGGCAGGGAGAGGGAAGCTGGCCCGGCAACCTTGTAGCCATGCGGCTGCAAAGCTTGCCGAGCTGCCCATCCCCACCGCTGTTGCAATGCCAGCGGGAGGCACTGGCCGGCAGGGAGGGGGAAGGCTAGCGCAAATGCTTACCTGTGTGTAGGCAGGAGGCAGTTGGATGCGTGTGGTGAAGGTGAGGCAGGCCGAAAACCCAGCTTCTGCGCATGCGCAGAAGCAAAAAAAACAGCTTCTGCATGTGCACAGAAGCCAAAAACAAAATGGCGGTGCCTATGGCACTGCCGAGAGAGCCAGTTTGTGGGCGTGGCCAACCGGCCATCGCTCCCGGTTCGTCAAACGGGGGAAATTCTATAGAACCAGTCCAAACTGGGAGCAACCCAACTCTGATGCAGCCAGCTAAATTAACACTTTTATAATTGAAGTGTTTATGGTCAGCCTCTTTAACTTCTTTTAGTAGGCGTTAGCTAACTGCTGATTTTAACAATGGCTACATCAAACAAATGCACAAATGATTAAAATAAAGTAGTTCTAACTAAACAAATTCATGACTTATAAAAATTCTTAATAGTTTGTTAACAGGTTAATAGCCTAGACCCTCAAGTATGAAGATTAACATTCATTGATCATAGATCCCATAGATACAAATATGGCCAAATCTCTACAGTATTTGTTTATCTACTTTAGGATGTTAAAAGACCATCTTCCTGTAAAGCATGTTTTTAAAACAAATAATGAAATACAAGTATTTTGTTTCTTCAACCAGACAAATTCTCCATCTTATACTGTATCCTTTACCTTTTCTTGCCAAGTCTTTTGAATAGTAGAAATCAATTTTCTAGAGATTGCTTGCATTCCAACTTAATAATAGTTTTTCCTCCCCCTACCTAAGAGTATACCTATGGCTAGCTTTGTAGATTGTTTACTAATAGGAATATTATGCCAATAGTTCTAAAATAGGACTTGGACTTCTGTAAGGCATTTGACAAAGTAGACCATAACCTACTACTTGATAAAGTAGAAAAATGTGGGTTAGACAGCATCACCACCAGATGTATTCGTAACTGGCTGACCAACCACACTCAACGTGTAGTCCTAAATGGAACTGCATCAACAAGGAGAGAAGTATGAAGTGGAGTACCCCAAGACTCTGTTTTAAT
>QLTV01002245.1:13593-72776 GCA_003457575.1 Thermophis baileyi
CCAAAAAAGCCAACACAGTTCTAGGCTGCATTAACAGAGGGATAGAATCAAGATCACGTGAAGTGCTAATACCATTTTATAATGCCTTGATAATGCCACACTTGGAATACTGCATTCAATTTTGGTCGCCACAATGTAAAAAAAGATGTTGAGACTCTAGAAAGAGTGCAGAGAAGAGCAACAAAGATGATTAGGGGACTCGAGGATAAAACATATGGATATGTCTAGTCTTATGAAAAGAAGGACTAGGGGTGACATGATAGCAGTGTTCCGATATCTCAGGGGTTGCCACAAAGAAGAGGGAGTCAAACTATTTTCCAAACCACCTGGGGATAGAACAAGAAGCAATGGGTGGAAACTAATCAAGGAGAGAAGCAACTTAGAACTAAGGAGAAATTTCCTGACAGAACAATTAATCAGTGGAACAACTTGCCTCCAGAAGTTGTAAATGCTCCAACGCTGAAAGTTTTTAAGAAGAGACTAGATAGCCATTTGTCTGAAGGTAGTGTAGGGTTTCCTGCCTAAGCAGGGGATTGGACTAGAAGACCTCCAAGGTCCCTTCCAACTCTGTTATTCTATTCTATTCTATTCTATTCTATTCTATTCTATTCTATTCTATTCTATTCTATTCTATTCTATTCTATTCTATTCTATTCTATTCTATTCTATTCTATTCTATTCTATTCTAGATATGTGCAAAATGTATCAACCTTAAAGTGTCCTGCCTTAAAATAGATAGTTTCACTGTCCAAGCACAAAGCAAACATGTGTTTTGAGCGTTTTGTTTTGGGGAAAATGGAATGGAATCTGATTGACTGGTTCCTAAAGAGAAACAAAATCAATGTTCCAATGATGCAGTGTTGTCTTGTGGCTTGTAGTTGGATTGCTTTTTTCCATTCCCATCCCCCCAATCTAACCACTATAGTACCAGAAACAGTCGTATTTCTTCTACTTTGGTTTAGACTGGATGAAATAATGTGAGAATGTAATACTGTATTGAAAGAAATGAGTAGTTGAGCACATAGCCGGACAAAAAGCTTGACCTAGTTGCATGCTTGCCTGCCAATCATCCAGCCAAACTAATGCTGCTTTTTAAAATAGCAAATGTTGAGTTAATATGGATGAAAAAATGGGTTGCTTATGTGCAGGGTTTATTTATTCTTTTCAGATAATACAAAACTCTGTTAGTATTTCTGCTACTATAGTACTTCATACCACTTACATACATTGCTAATGTTGGTGCTATAAATGTCTGTTTGCTGTATTAAGTTTTGGTGCGGGTATGTGGGTGTGGGCGTCGGTGTGGGTGTGGGTGTGTGTGCATGCGCACTCTGGGCATATTTCTGCATATGAAAACAGGATCTACATTGATTTTGGCTGGTTTGCTGAGCATTAAGGTTGCACGTACATTCTGTGCATGGTCTTTTAGCTTACTGCAGTATTGTAATATGTATTCATGCAGTTAAGAAGCACCAAAGCAACGTTGGGGTTTTTTTTTTTATTTGTTTCGTTTTGATAGCTAGCAGTTACCCCTTAAGCAAAAAACATCACAAAGACTAGGAAATTCTTTTGCTTGGGCTTGTGTCTGGATAGGCTATATTAAAAAAAGGCATGTCAGATTTGTTGCTTGATCTTGCTAGCTGGGGTTTTGGTGCTTACAGAAAAAATTCTAAACAGATTATTATTTTTAAAAAAACCTCAAAGTTTTAGCATATTTAGGAAAATGCTAATAGAAAGGAATACTATATTAAACAAATTAATTGCTCCCTTTGTCCTGTAGTCAAAGAGGAGGAAGTTCTGAAGATTAATTCTAATATAAACTACGTTTTCAGTGGGGGAAGAATGGAGCATTTTTATTTTTGAAGGTATGTTTTAAAAATCATCCCTTCACCATATTTTCTACAATTTGGGTATTAGGTAGTAGGATGTTCAATTTAAAACCAGTTTCTAATTTTTAAACATATTAGAATTAACCCCAAAGCTTATATTTTGGCTGCTCTATCTGATAAACCTAATGATTTGGGCAGAATAAGAAAGAAAATCTCTGGGCTCCAAACTGTTTGGGAAAAAATGTGATTTTTGGCTTAACTCTTATTATATGGGATATTGGGACTTATATAGCTGATTAAGAATTTAACATTTACTAATTCATTTTAATAAATTTGATGTACATAATTGTGGTTTATAAATGAACATTTCTTCCAATTTATCTATATGTATGTCTAGTTCAGTAGAATTCTGGGAACAAAACTGTATTAAACAACCTGATTGTTGTCAATGAATTTAGACTGCTGCTGTTGCTTTTTAACTAGCATAGTTTTTCAAATGATTATAATATTTAAATATTAAAAAGAGGGTGTGGTTAAGTAACAGAAAAAAAACTCTCTAAATACTCATATTTTCACTATCTGCACTCATGAAGCATATAAAGTTATTTTTCCTTATATCTTTGGCTTTTTGAACAAAGCAGCTAAGACTAACTTTTTTGAAGTAACACTATTTGAGGCAAAGGGAATTAATTTGTTTTGCACCTGTATTCTAGCCTCTGGGATACTCACACACATAAAATCAATTTATTTATTCAAAAATTTATCTTTATTGACTTTTTTAGTCTAATTATCAATTGGCATGCTATAATTGGCCATCTTATTTCCTCAAATTATCCTCCATTCTTTTAATGGACTTAAACCCCACTGCTAACTCATGTGTAACAGCTTCATCTTTTCCCTCATCTACTGTAAATGATGTTTCCAGGGCATGGTTGGTAAATATTGCAGCTTATCTAAATCTTGTTTTCATCTAAAAAAAATAACAAATATGATAAATATGGCTCTTTCTGTTTCATTGGCATAGCTACTAAAACAGGATAAAAGAGTGGATTTTTGGTTGATAGTTTTATTTTGATTCCTTTAAGGAATCACAAAGTTTTCATTAATGTCTAATTTTAATCACATGACCATGGGGATTCTGCAATAGTTGTAAGTGTTCATAAGTCACTTTTTTCAGTGCCGTTGTAATTTCCAACAGTCAAGTTGAAAGTCGAGGACTACCTGTATTAGCTCATTATTAGTTACCGTAGCTTCTATAGCTACAAATGGGCTTCAGTTTGTGTTTCCCTAGTTGTTAACTTGGAGACCCCTTAGTTCAGTGTTTCTCTGCCTGGGGAATTCTGAGAATTGATACCCACTCATCTTAAAGTTGCGAAGACTGAGAAATACTTACTTAACTGAAGTATATGGCCTAATTTTTTAACTTTCTTACTTCTTCTTTCTACCTTCTATGGTATACTTGATGAAAGTTTCTGAAGAACTTTAAAGTTTATACTTTCCTTTGTGCAATTTGACTGATATTTCAATAACCACCATAGTGCTATTTTATTCTATGTGAATTGGCTCTAATTTGAATCAAATTAGAGATTCAAAATTCAGTAGGTTGAGATAGCTTTGCTACCTGTGATTTTAGTCTGGTATAGCTACTCAACAAGCTAGGTCCTCCTGCAAAGGATCCCCTGTATTAGCATTTATTTTCTTACATTTTTGTTTCACCCGGCTCCAAAAATTCCAAAAAGCTTGCTAGCACTATCTATTTTAACTAATAGAGGCACCAGAATCAGGCTGGCCAAGAGAGATACAATGCCACAGAAATAGGCAAGTCATTAAGAAAAAAGGCTGGCATAGAATAAGTGACATATTTAATCTTGTCTTCCATCATATTCTTAGAAGCAATAAATGTTCTAGCTGGCATCATTCATATACACTTGACATACATTCATTCATTGCAATATGGAGGGACTTCTATGTTCCCCAATCATGCAGAATGTAAAAATAAGGTCAGAGGGTCTGGTCAGCCTTGAATCTGTATTTCAAGTGCTGAGACATTCCATATATGGCACTATGCCCACTCAAGTGGCTATCAAAAGACTTTCTAAAAAGCCATTTCTGCAAAACACAAGGAGCCAACCTTGCTTGTAAAGACTGGGCAACCTGTTCTAGAGGATAGAAACCATCACACAAAATACCTCCCTCCACGCCAAGGATAAGATGGTGGCACAGTGGTTAGAATGCAGTACTGCAGGCTACTTCTGCTGACTGCCGGCTGCCTGCAATTTGGCAGTTCAAATCTCACCAGGCTCAAGGTTGACTCAGCCTTTCATCCTTACGAGATGGGTAAAATGAGGACCCAGATTGTTGGGGGCAATATGCTGACTGTAAACAGCTTAGAGAGGGCTGTAAAGCTCTGTGAAGCAGTATATAAGTCTAAGTGCTATTGCTATCTTCCTCTCTCATGGTACTTCTTACTAGGAAGGGTCCTTCAACAGGCACTTTCTATTTGTCTGGTTTGGATGGGCAGAATTTACTTGGAATGGGAGGTCTTGGAGATATGCAGGCTTTAAGTTGGATAGGGCTTTACTGTATTGGTAGTGACTAACACCTTGAATTGCACTTAGAAACAAAACATAGCCAGTGATGAATCTATTGTGTTGACCAGATAAGCATAAAAGAAGTGTAACTTTCCATTTGCACAAGAAGCCAGATTAAACCTGGTCCTGGCCCACAATAAAGAACAGAGCTGTCAAAGAAAAGGTGATCACCTCTTTATGGCCTCATTTGTAGTGTTGTTTAGGAATTCATATTTTAAAGGTCCTGAAACAAGCCTCAGTGATAGCCTGTTCTTTTATAGATCTAGCCCCTTTTGTTAGGCTAGTATGCCTGCCCAATGAGTTCTTATTGATCTGAGATTTAATTCTTCTTCAGGCCAATCTTGGGTAAGCAACTTGAGATCATGGGTTTATATAGGCAGGAGGTAGCTAACTCTGCATGTCTCATTAGAAAAGATCGAACACCCAAGATTTTAAATAACAACCACCAACTTTCTTAGCTGTAATGCTGTGTGCCTTCTTTAAGCCTTTGGATTCCCTTATGGGAAAGGCTCCAAACGACTGCAAGTTTCAGTACAATGTAAATCATATCTGCCTCAAGCAAACCAAAGAAAAGACTAATTACTACTCCCCCAAAGTATAAAGCTGGATTTAGGGTCTTGAGCTATGCCTTATTCTTTGTAAGAATAAAATTTTTGAGGCTAGTTTCATGCTAAGCTTGAAGTCTTATTCTTAGGCGCAAAACAAAGTTGTGGGGGCTGATGCCACTTAGACATGATCCCCTATTTTAGAAAAAACTAAAATACCTTCAGGTTATCCATGTCCCCTCTTTCTTAAAAAGAGTGTAAAGCATATTTTAGCTAAGCCTGGCTTCTCATTTAAAAAAGCTTTTGTCTTTTTAAAAGCAACATATCTAAGGGAAAACCCTATCCTAAGTTTAACAGATTTGGAGAGATAAGGGTCATTGCCCTGTCCCTACTAAAAAGAAAGCAAACTATTGGCATTCAAGGGAAGAGCCATTCATTGTCCACCTACTTTTCACCCTCCTTAACAGCAACAATACATACTAGTGACTAAGCCACGGATCTGGTGTTGACAATTTTATACCTGTCCCAGGCAAACCAAAGAACTTTCTGTCTTTTAAAATTCTATCTTTAACTTTTATAGAAGAATTTATTTGTTGCAATCTGCATCAAAGGGAAGGTTAATTTGACAAGCTCTGAATTAGTCTTCTCGTTTGCCTCGTTCTCAGAAGGTATGTTGCAGGCATCCTTTTCCCAAATTATTCATTTGTGTTGGGAGATTGTATGATAAAACTCAAGTTAAAATATGGAGGTTAGCACTATAATAGTGAAAACATAATCTCTGCCCCAAATTATGCAATTTGTATTACAGGAATTGGGAACTTTTCCTGCCAATGCATTTGGCCTCTTCTTAAACAGTGGCTATAGTCTCCTTCTAATCCCTTCCTTCAGCTATCACCCACTTCACCCCACCCCTACCCAATCCCATCCCTGCCCACAACTTTCAGTGGCTTTCCCAGCCCTGGAATGCTGGGCATTAGGAAATTCTCCAGCCACCACTGGAGAGAATTCACACAGAAATCTCTTGAAGATCCACATAGCCTATACCTGTTAAACAATGATAAAGTTGAGAGAATATATTTTCAGATGTTGGCAGCAGCAGGCAACAATTTTTATTCTGTGTTTCAGGGTAATTTGAGAGGGGAGTATACCAAAAATAGAGGCTACTGAATAAGTGGCTGTGAGGCAAAGTTAGGCAACAAGAACAGGCAAGTTCCCTTAGATCACTGACTGACTGCTGCCCCTCATTTGTGACTTGTATAGGGGCTGAGGGGTATCACTGGCAATATGCAAAGCAAGTGTTTTGTTTTCTTCCCTTCTTCCCTCTCTTTTCTTGCTTTGATGCCCCCCCCCATTCTTAGTTTTGTATTGTGTTCACACAAAATCAGTAAGATGATTTGGATGGGGAATTTACACAAAGTATGGGGAGACATTCAAATCAACAAATATAATTTAATTTTTTTCTTTTGATTTTAAGCAAAAGTCAAGTAAAACTATTTTTCAAGTAGTTCCCAAAACATACATAGTGTACAATACAAGTTTTCTTTTTTCAAATAATATGAGAAAGGAAGTGAAAATGAACTTTATAAATTATAGGCTTTTATCTATTCTTGATTCCTGCTTGTTATTTTCCCAACATCTGGGTGTTTTCTATGCATTTTGGATATTGATCAGCAATTTCTCAAATTATTTGATGGACCTTGTATGTATTTTAATGTTCCAGTTCTTATCCCATTATTTGTGAGATTCCTGAGCTTTTTCCCTCCTTGTTGTATTAGTCTCCTTATCACGCTCCCCTCAATCATTCCTTAAATATATGCTAAGAGCAAGAAGAAAGAAACTAGGCAGGTTCAGCCTCCATGGAGGCATAGTGAGGAAATAATGTGGCTTCCACTTGTCTGTCTAAGGCCTTTGTACTGGAGGAGATATATCTGGGCACCCCACCCTGTGTCTATCAATCTGGCTGCCACCCAGTCACTCTGGCCCTGCAGTTTAAAAGGATCTGATGGCCCTACAATTATAGCTGGTGTGATCACCCCATTAGTTACTTTGTATTTTGGTGCTGTTAACGCAAAGGGAACAATAAACCCTGTCGGCCAACTTCTCCCTGCTCTTTCTCCCTATCTGCCTCTCCAGAGGACCATGGGGAAGCTTCTATTTCCTGACAAGCAGAGAAGAGGAAGACATATTCTCCTCTTCCCCCGAGATCCACACACACGAACGACTACAGTCACTAATCTGCAACAGGTCCTGCTTGGATTTAGTCCCCCAGGCTCAGAAGTAGGAAATCAAGATGCTGGTGTCTCACGCAGGACCAGCAGCAGCGGCACCAAGTCGGGGAGCGATGCTGCTGCAGTTATTGGCCAGGACTCTGCGCGCCGCTGTTGACCCAACGATGTTCGATGGGAATACTGTGAGAACTGGGACGTCGCCCGAGTTTGAGAGAGAGAGAGAGAGCGAGAGAGAGAGAGAGAGAGAGCGGCAGACGGAGTGGAGAAGAAAAGAATCCCACTGTTGTGTACCAGGAAAACAATGCCCGGCTCTAAAACTCCTCAAAACCAATGTCCGGAACATGCAGAGTTGCAGCAACATGAAACTGCCGGCTGAAAACTTTTAAAGGAAAACTCAAAGAAACTTTACAAAGCAACGAGCTGTCCCTCGCTCGTGAGATGAACGGCGCTGCTGGAAAGAACCGATGGGTAACACAATGGCTGCAATTACTGGGGCTTTGGCTGGGTGTCTCGGATTGGGCTTTTGCATTCATTCGCTATTCAATTCCCGAGGAAATGCCGAAGAGCTCGTTGGTAGGAAACGTAGTGCTTGACCTGGGCTTAGATCTCCAGCAGTTACAAGCTCGAAATCTCCGGGTTGTGTCGGGAGGCAGCAGAAAATACTTCGAAGCAGATCTCAACACTGGAAAGTTGCTAGTAAATGAGAGAATCGACAGGGAGGAACTTTGTGCGACTCTCTCTCCTTGTGTCCTAAGCCTGCAGATCATCGCGGAAAACCCCCTGGAGCTCTACGGCGTGGCTGTGGAAGTCCAAGACATCAACGACAATGACCCAGTTTTCCTGAGCAAACAAATGAGACTGGAAATCAGCGAGTCAGTGTCACCTGGAGCACGTTTTCCTTTGGAGAGCGCACAGGACCCCGATGTGGGAATTAACTCTTTACAGACCTACCAGCTCAGCTCCAATCAGCACTACGCATTGAACGTACAGACTGGAGGGGATAATACAAAATATGCAGAGTTAGTGCTGGAGAAGACACTGGATAGGGAGCAGCAAAAAGAAATCCTACTGATTCTCACAGCTCTGGATGGAGGAAATCCACCCAGATCTAATACCTTGCAAGTGCTCATTGATGTCCTAGATGCAAATGACAACGTCCCTATCTTCAATCAATCTATTTACAAAGCCAGCGTGAGAGAGGACACACCCTTAAACACTTTGGTGGCCAGAACAAGAGCTTTTGATCTGGATGAGGGCCCTAATGGAGAAATAATTTACTCCTTCAGCAGTCACACTCCTGCTAGAGTTCGGCAGCTTTTTGTTTTAAACTCTGATACTGGAGAACTGAGGCTCAATGGATTGCTGGATTTTGAAGAAATCAAGTTTTATGAGATTTATGTCCAGGCAAAAGATAAAGGCACCAATCCTGCAGAGGCTCATTGTAAAATATTGGTAGAAATTATTGATGTCAATGACAACATCCCAGAAATCACAGTGACATCAGTGTACAGCCCAGTACCAGAAGATGCAGCTCCAGGAACAGTAATTGCTTTGCTAAGTGTCACAGATCAGGACTCTGGTGATAATGGCCTTGTAAACTGCTTTATACCTTTTGGCACTCCTTTTGCCCTTAGCTCTTCACTTAAAAACTACTACACATTGCAAATGAAAGAACCATTGGACAGGGAAATTATTTCCGAGTACAATATCACAATTACTGCTCAGGATGCTGGCTCACCCTCTCTCATGGAAAAAAAACAAATATTTGTTAAAGTGTCTGATATAAATGACAATCCCCCTACATTCCCACAATCTTTCTATGATGTGTATGTGGAGGAAAATAACCTTCCAGGAGCTATTATTTTTAATATTAGTGCCTCTGATCCAGATCTGGACCGGAATTCCCGTCTTTCTTACTCTATCTTGGAAAATGAGAAACATGACAGAGATCTGGTTAGCAGATTTTTTTCTATTAACCGGGAGAATGGTACCATTTATATCCTAGCACTTTTGGATTATGAAAACATAATGGAGTTCAGGCTAGTGGTACAAGTTCGTGATGGAGGATTTCCACCCCTTGCCACCAACGTCACAATCAATATTTTTGTCACAGATCAAAATGACAATGTACCCAGAGTCTTATATCCAACTTCAGGTAACAGTTCTTTGTTTTCAGAAGTAATGTCCACAGTCAGTCCTGGATATCTGGTTACCAAAATTGTGGCCTGGGATGCAGATGCTGGTTATAATGCTTGGCTTTCCTATGTACTTCATGAAGCCACTGACCCAGGACTCTTTGCTGTGGGCTTGTATTCTGGGGAGATAACAACAACCCGCTCTCTACAGGAAGAAGATTCTCGCAAGCAAATTTTGATAATTTTAATAAAAGATCACGGAGAACCAGCATTGTCTTCCACTGCAACCCTTATTGTAACAATAGCAGAGACATCCAGGGAGACACTGACAGACTTTACAGTAGTGTCTACTACACCACAATCAAAGAAACACTTGACTTTCTACTTGATCCTTGCTATTATTTTGATATCTGTGGCCTTCTTTGTCACAGTGGTTGGAGTGGGCGCTTATAAATTTTACAAATGGAGGCAATCCAAGGATATCTTTAAGGCCTCCAGGAGCAACCTTTATAGAACCCCAGAACCTTTCAACCACGTGGACACTGTGCGGAGTGGATTTTTTCCTCCAGATTTCTACCAGCGGGTGCTTACCACTGACTCTTGCCAGAGCGATCTTCTATACAAAATGCCTTTTGCTCCCAGTACTATAGGGAGCCGTCAAAGTACTGTCACAAGATGTGATCCTGCAATGTACAACCAGATAATAAGTACTAGTAACAGGCTACTAGTGCCCTCTGAGGTAATGTATGTTTGTCCTTTTCCATCTATGTCTGGAAAACTCAGTTCTGAACCTAAATTAGCTTAATTTTAAAATTATTTTTTCTTTTCTGAAATATGTCAGTATCTGTGAAGCTTGTTCTTTTTCTTCCATTCTCTTTCTATAGTGCATATTGTAACAGAATAATTCAGAATTTGAGTTCCTGTTGACTTCCTATATCCTGTTTTTTGTTATTTTTTTATATTGTATGATGGTGGGGAATTCATGCAGTTGCCCTGTGAATTGCCCTGTGCTGACTCAGATGTTAATCTTTTAGGTCTCTGTATACACAAGCCTTGATTAATTAACCTCATATTTAATTTAAAAAGGATAAGCAGTTCCAGAAACCATGAAACAGCAGTTCTATGTAGAGGTATTATGTGTATACTGTACAAGCAAATGGACTAAATACTAATTGGAAGAATTCTGAAGGCTGTGTTGCTTGGGTGGTTTTCCAAAACAAATTAAAGAGAACCTTTCTGCAACATTTTACTTTTTCCTAAGACAGGATGTTATTGAATGATATATGCTACTTTCTTTTATCTTGGGAGATTATGGAGGAATCACATAAATAGCATATGAAAAATATGAGTACCGGTAATCATAGAAGTAGAAATGTAAAAAAAACCCCTATCAACCACCAAGAAATATAATAGAATAAACAGCAAAATATTTATTTTTATCCTAGCTTTATTATTTTTAGAAATAACTCAAGGTAGGGAACATAACATAATTCTCCTTCCTCCTCCTATTTTCCTCACAACAACCTTATGAGAAAGGGGACTGGGAGAGAGTGACTGGTCCAAAGTCATCCAGCCATTAGGCTTCACTGCAATTATGTTTAAAGAAGCTTGACAAATTGTCTTTTGGCCTCCTTTAAAATATCACTGTGGTGCCCAGCTATTGAGCTTTCTAGGAATCCAAACTGCCAGGAAGATACAACATCTCAGGGAAGGAAGGTAGGAGAGAATCTTGAATAAAACAATAGCTCCAGGTCCCTGGCTACTTTCATTTTTCACAGGATGCTTGATAGAATCATTAGAGGGTTGAGGTCCAGAAAAGGTGAAGTTTGAATAGCAGGTAATAACCCTGTATTTAAAGGGGCCTGTTCTTTGTTGCTCCAAGATGAGTGTGCAAAACATGGTTGTATAGATTAGAGAGGAGAAAGGGCATTTTATAGATGGGGAATTGCCACCAAGAATGCCTCCCTATGTCTGGCTAATGCAAAGAGGTGGGCCTTTTAGCACAAAGCAATTTTCTCACTCAGATAGTCAGCCTGTGTCCAGCCCAGGCTGCAGATGAACTCACACAGTGGGATACTGGGCTTGTTTTACTCCTAAATGAAGTTCTTGCGTGTACAAATGTAAGACACACAAAGAAAGCTATTTTAGGTATAACCAAGCAAAATTTATGCATGATTAAGCTGTGTTTTTGGTGGAACTTTCTTTTGTGCTTTTCCTGAAGCGAAAGAATGATAGTTATTTTGTGGTAAAAGGACATCTGTGAGCAGAGCTCAAATTCTGATGATTATCTGGACAGTTCATGTAGTTTTGTCACAGCTTTCTTCCTGAACCCTTGACAGCAAAAAATAAGCGCTCATTTACTGCTTTATAGCTGCTGGCCTACAGGCATAAGAAATAGAAACTTACATAGAATGTCTGTCAGGTAGATAGACAGACATAGACATAAGAATCACAGATCAAACTGTGGCCTCAAATAGGCTATCTAATAGAACTGGAGCGAGACAGGTACACATCACATGAAAGGTTATGGTTGGCTTAATCATTATGCTATACAGGTAGGCCCTGACTTACAAGGTCATTTAACAACCATTTGGAGTTATGATGGCCTTGGAAAGGATCCTTTACAGCTCGTAAAGTACTTCAGGCCATTGTAAAATGGTGCAACACCACCCTGTCACATTACATTTCAGGCGCTTGGCAGCTATCTTACATTTATGACTGGTTGCAGCATCCCATGATCACATGACCAGGATTAGCCAAAAAAACCCAACCCCAACCCATTTGGGAAATGGACTTGAACTTATGACTACATGATTTGCTTAACAACAGCTGTAAAACAGTTGTAAAATTGAGTTTGGTCATGTAGATGCCTTGACTTGCAACCATCACAATTTATGACTGAAATTCTGTTCTCAATTGCAGTCGCAAGTCAAGAGCTACCTGTACTATTAATATTTAAAATTAGCTTTCCTAGCATATGAGATGTATATTATATGAGGCCAGAAATTTATCTGGATATAGAGGCACTGGATATAGCTGAAGGTGAGCACTCCTATAATTCATACTAAAATTTAAAATATGAGAAAAACATTACCTGCATCTCATTTATAACCTGTCTGCTTTATGTATGGTTATCAATGCAAAAATATTGTCTAGTAATCTTACACTTGAATATCTAAGTACAAAGATAGAATATAAATCACATATAAATGCCCAGTAGATATTGCTAAGTTCATTGGGGCTTAGCTACCTGTAAGCTTGAATAGGATTGTAACAATGTCATACATAAATCCATTTTAAAAGTATCAAAACTCATTTAAGTAAATTTTAATCTAAAGAACCTATGGGCACAATTGCAACAAATCTCAATTTGGCTAGATCTCATGTTTTGTTCCTTTTGGCTTGTAATAGATTATATCCTATCTCCTGTTCCTTATAAAGAATAAATAGATGTGTCTTTCCATTAGAGTTTTCTGCCCATTTTTCATAATTAAAACAAACTGAAAGCTAAATAGAAGCCATATTGGAGACTGAGTTCTCAAACATAAAAAGAAGTAGAAGCCAAATTTAAATACTATAGCTTACAAACTAAATGGAAAAATAGACATGAAATAAAACTTAATCTAGAAAGGGCATATATTCCTGTTATAGAATTGGAGCTATCTATTAATTTTGGCTTTTATCTGCAATTACCACTAAATCTGGTTTTTTACAGCTTGCAATCTTTCCTTAGGAATGTAAATCAAGCTAGTTTAAAGAAGGGGAGCTGCAGCCCTTTTAAATCCATATTGTTTACTGTGTCTCCCTACATGAAAAAAAACAAAATTCTGCAAGTGATAAAAATTATTTCTTTTTTAAAAATGGAACTGTTTTGTTCAGTTATAACCACTGAAATAATAAAAAAGTAAAGTACTTTGCTAACTAATTCTCCCCTCCCCAAAATGATTCATTTGTCATGTGATTAACAAAAGAAAAATCTTCTCTGCCAGGCTGTATTTAAGGAAAGGGAGACAAAATTGATTATAAAAAAATGAAAATGAATCTTCCTGAACACTGCATATCCATCACCATGGTGATGCAGTAGAAAATCTACATGTAGAAGTTATGTGTTCCTACCATTTATCTTTCTAGTTGTAACTTCAGTGGCATGTTTATTTATTGCGGGAGGATATTTTTGCCACTGCAATCAAAAAGATTCTCATTGGCTTAAATAGAAAAGGTACAAGATACCGTACTTTGTTCCCCCCTCCCCATTTACTAACATTTAACTAAGGAAGATCAATTCTTAACTGCCTGCACTATTACCAGGAGACAGAAAGGTGATTGCAGCTTTTATATATGCCCTGATTTCATCTGGAAATGAAATAGTTAATTGAAGTGGAGGGGGAGGGGCCATTGTGAATTCCCTTTAATACTCTCCAGCTCATCTCTTCCCCCTTGTCTGCAGAAGCATGGCTGAATGAAAGCTGGTAAATGTTTAGGTTTAAAGATAAGAAAAACAAAAAATAGAGTAGAAAACCTCCTTTTGTGAGAACTGCTAATAAGTGTGAGATTCTGCAGGCAAACTAATATAAGTATCTAGAAGAACCATATTCAGAATCCACCCACAGTTAAAGTGGTATAGTCCTGATACAGATGTTCACCAAAATGGGAATTAGGGTACAGAATAGACCAGGGTTTTCCAAACCATGTGACATCATTGCAATAAATCCACCTTTCCTAAAGTTTCATTTTATAAAGTTTTCATTATTCTTTGTGACCTCTTTTTAGGGGAGGCGTATACATTAAGATTATACTAAAGGGAGGTGTGATGGCAAAAAAACCTCTGATAATAAAAAACTTTTTTTGATTTTAAAAATTACTACATCTGAAAATTATCATGCTTGATAGTGGAGATAATATAGCACTAGGATAATGTTGTATTCTCTTGAAATACACCTAGTCCTCAGCTTACGACCACAATTGAGTCCCAAACTTCAGTTGCTAAGCAAGACAGTTGTTAAGTGAGTTTTTCTCCATTTTGCGACCTTTCTTGCCAAAATTTCTTGCCATCCAAATTTTGATCACATGATCATGGGGATGCTGCAACAATTGAGAAAAATGTTAATAAGTCACTTTTTCAGTGCTGTGGTAACTTCAAACGGTCACTAAATGAATGGTTGTAAGTCAAGAACTACCCATATTGGAATAATGTCATCTGTCCCTCTTAGCCAGAAAATGCTGCCTTGCACAGAGTTGCAGATAACCACCAAGTATGCTCTACCACATCTATGTTGAAAGAATCTTAAGCATGTTTTACCATTAGGCCTCAAACGGTCATTGTGATCCAAAATTGTGAGGTCTCCAAAGTTTGATATGAATATTCAGCGTTTTCTTATTAGGCAGTTGGATTACTGAACTGGAATACTGGAATCTTTTTAGACTTTTGTCAATAATTGCAGAGGACACAGATTCGGGATGAAATAGGTTGGTAGAAAGGAACAGCTTCTAGTCAGTTTAGCTTCCTCCCTCCCAGCAGCCAAGTTGCAGGCCAGCAAATCATTGGTGAAGAAGAAAAACATACACATTGTTTTAGATCGTAGCAACAGAAGCAGGCAGCAATTTTTGGTTTATGTTTCAGGGTAATTTGAGAGGCTGGGGTACAGGAAAAGAGAGGGTTTTGGGTTATCACCAATGTTTGGCCTTTTTCATCTTTTTAAAACCTCCTTCTCTTCCTCCTCCTCCCTCTCTTCCTTCTCCTTCATTTTGCTTTGCTTTCCTCCATTTTAATTTTGCAGTTTTGTTTATGCAATGTTAGTAAGTTTATATGGATCGGAAATTGACCTCAAAATAGGAGAGGAAAGTTTTGTATAAACAAATTAGGCAAATTAAAACATGGGTAATGCTGGAATGTGCCCATTTACTTTTTGTTAGTTTATTCCAATTCTCAAAAGTTATATGCTTGTTGTTTTCCTAACAATTATTTTAAATTATTTTTATTATTTATTTTGTTGAATTATTTTATTGATCTCATGGTTATTTTAGAGTTCCATTTCTTATCCCATTATTTTGAGAGATTCCTGGTTTTTTTTTCTCGTCTTAGTTTTAGGGAAACTAAATAGGCATCAACCAGTGGTTTTTAAGCAGGAGTTTTCTATTTGGGAGGCCTGCCCATTCTGTTGTGTATTAAGTCGTATGAGTGTCTGCATGTGCAGAGAAGGGCTGGAAGGGAACTTGAAGATCATGTAGTCCAATCCTCTGAACAGTGCATGTTCATTTTACTAGAGCACCCTGATAAATGCCCTTTCATCCTGTGCTTAAACACTTTCAGGAAAGGAGAGTTCACCAGTCCTTGAGACAATCTGTTGAATGACTTTCATTGCTAGAGTATTTTTTTTATGTCTACTGTAACTAACAGATGTCTAATTAAAGAGCAGTTTGATCTAATGGTTAAGGCATCAGGCTAGAAAGCGAGAGACCATGAATTCAAGTCCCACCTTAGCCATGAAAGTCACTGGGTGACTTTGGGCCAGTCACTCTCTCATACAGCCCAACTTGCCACATAGGGTAGTTGTAAATATGAAGAAGAATGTGTGTTAGATATGTTCACCACCTTGAGTTATTAATAAAGGCAAAATGCAAAATAAAATCTACTTTGATATTTAAGCCTGTTGCTTCTCATCTTGTCTGGAACAGTTTTCAATAATTCTGCTCCATCTTCTACAGGATAGCTTTTGGATACTTGAAGACAGCTACCATGTCTTTCCAAAATCTTTTATCCCAGCTAAACATACCCATGCCTCCAAACATTTCTCATAATGTTTTACTTGCTGGCTCCTAATCCTTGGTATAGCAAAATCCTTTCTAAAATAAGGTACCATAGAGTTAAGGGCAAATAAAGGGCACTCTCAGCTAGAACAGAATATTTACTACTCTTGACCCTGATGCTATGCCACTGTTGATGCAGTTTAGGATTGTTGACTCATTTTCAGCTTGTGTTCCAAAATGACAACCATATATTTTGTCCACCATTTGATACTATGCTATTTTCATATTCATTCCCTTTTTCCTATTTCATAAGAAACAGTTATAAGGTGTTTCATTGTCATGAAAAGTTTGAAAAACACTCATGTATAACAACTGCATCTTGTTACATTAACAGATTATCAATTTTTTAAATACATATTGCTGCAACAGTAAAACCAGTATCAAAATCAGTATCTGTCAGCCCTGCCTAGCTGGCGCTCTAGGAAAGAAAGATGCTTGACTCCATCAGAAGGTTACAAGGCTCTTTTACTAGAGACAACTGGATGCAGCGAAGGCAAGGCCAGATCTGAAGAAAACTCGTGTAAACTGCTACATTGTTCCAAATCCTTAGCCCTCCCCACTTTGACCAGTTCGTCAGTGCCCAATAGGATAGTAGCTGGATGTTTTGAGAACAGGATACTTTGAGAAACAGTTAACATTCCATTCCCAGGTCCTGGGAGCCCCAAAGTCCTTGAAGTAGACCAGATGAAACTGGTTCACACCTCTGCTTTCTGTTTGTGCTGGTCTCCCCCCTTCCTCCCCTTTTTACAACAAGCACCCTTACCCACCCACCCCATATGAGCCGCGGTGGCGCAATGGTTAGAGTGCAGTACTGCAGGCTACTTCTGCTGATCACCAGCTGCCAGCAGTTTGGCAGATCGAATCTCACCAGGCTCAAGGTTGACTCAGCCTTCCATCCTTCCGAGGTCGGTAAAAATGAGGACCCAGAATGTTGGGGGAAATATGCTGACTCTGTAAACCGCTTAGAGAGGGATGTAAAGCACTATGAAGCGGTATATAAGTCTAAGTGCTATTGCTATTGCTATCTCCCTCCCTCTCAGGATTGTGGCAGACTGCAGCACAAGCAATGGGGAGGTCATCCTGACATGCTGCCCCCCTTCACAGGAATATTAGTCCTGGAAAGAGAGAGATAGGGAGAGATTAGTTTGTGTCCTGTGGTTTATGTGGATATTGGTTATGGAATCTCTGGAGTAGTTTAGGTGTGCGCATATGCCATATAGCTACCTATTCGATTTCAGAAGGGGGAAAATGTTTCCAGGTGACAAGGTATTGGACTTTTCTCCTGTGCTTGCGGGAGTCAAGAATGTCTTTAACTTCAAAATGCTGTTTCCCTTCTATCAGGGTGGGACAGGAGGGGCTACCAGCTCCAGTCATAGGGAAGAGGTTAGGCCGGCTTCAACAGGCTGCAATGACATACTGGATAGATTAGTCTGAGGTTTTTGGGAAGGGTTAGCTGTACAGCGACAGGGTTGATGATTTTACAAATGGGAAAAGGGCCAAAGTATTTGGGCCCCAGTTTTTTGGACTTCTCCCTAGATTGGAGGTATTTAGTGGAAAGGTACACTTTGTCTCCTGCTTTAAAGTCCCTTGGTTTAGAATGTTGTTTGTCAGCTTGATTTTTGTGTGCAGTACATGTGTCATCTAGCGCTTTGTGGACCACTGGTGAGGTGTGTTGTAGTTGGGTGATCCAGTCAGCAAATGAGGCAGTCTGGGGCGTGCTTTGGGACAGTTTTGGCATAGCAATGAATTCTTGCCCCATAGCTACCTTTTGCAAATGGGAGGAGGTCCAACTAGTTGTCTTGCTGGTAATTAATAAAACATCTTAAATATTGTTCTAGGACCCCATTAGTTCATTCACAGGCCCCATTAGTCTGTGGATGATGGGAACTACTGATGATGGGAACTACTTGGTGCCTAATAATTATAGAAATTCTTGCCAAAAATGTAAGTGAGTGGAACTCCCTGGTTTGAGATTATGTGCTCTGGCGTACCATGTAGCCTATAGTCGTGCTGTACAAAAAAATTAGCTAGAGCACGGGCTGAAGGGATCTTTGAGCAGGGTATGAAGTGCACCTGTTTTTGGAAAACAGGTATGTCACGACCAGGGGTGGGTTCTACTTACCTTCCCTACTGGTTCTGATTGCAACAGAAGTGCGCGTTTTGCGCACGTGCGCTCACTTCGCTCGTGTGCGCACCCCCATCACGTCATGCAAAACATCCGGAAATGACCTTTTGTGCATGCGCAGAGGGTATTTTTCCAAGCTGTGGCGACTGGAGGACGGGTTCGGGAACGTGGACTGCCAGTCATCGCAGCCGGTTCGGCGAGCAGTGGTAAATTTCCGCTACCGGTTCTAAAGAACTGGTCCGAACCGGCAGCAACCCACCTCTGGTCACGACCCAAATGATGGAGTTTCCGGAGCTTTTGGGAAGTTCAATGATAAAGTCCATAGAGATCTCCTTCCAAGGAGCCTGGCATCTTGCCACATGTTGTAGGAGTCCTGGCATCTTCCCTGGACATCATTTTGCTGCTGCGCATACTAGCCACACATGCCTCAATGTCTTTATTCAGGGATGGCCACCAGAATTGGTGTTTTATCAGGTACAGGGTTTTTATGAACCCAAAGTGCCCTGCTGTTTTTGAATCATAGCTTTTCTCCAGGACTAAAGTTGGTTCTTAGGAACGTACAGTTTCTCTCCAATCCATAGAAACACCTCTGCTTCCTGTCTGCGTTGGTCTCCCTCCTTTCCCCCTTTACAACAGGCCCCCTTTCCCCCCTCCCTCTCAGGATTGTGGCAGGCTGCAGCACAAGCGATGGGGAGGGCAGCCTGACAGTATAGTAAGTTGAGATTCTCTCTGCTTGCTTCCTGAGCTAACTCATGGATAATGGTAGATTCTCAAAAGTTCCCTTTCAGAAGCAGCTCAGGAGTTCATGTCTGTCATGCTAATCATAGACCTATTCCAGTTAATGCCTTGCTTGTGAATAGATATCTCTGTCTTTCGAACTGGTGCTTAGTTCAAGTATACCTGATTCCTGGATGGATAACATTTTAATAACACTGTTCCCGTGGACAGGTTCTCCCCTGGACAGCTTTAGGATGATAGTTGGTGTGCTTGCAGGACTAATCTTTGAAGTAAAATAGTTAGCTTCAGCTACTGATAGATCCCAGTATTTTCCAGAATGTGCTTGGAGGTGATCCTGTTTCCTGTTCTGATGAGACTGTCAATATCCTGCTAGATCTCTGGAGTGTGGAAATGGTTGGGTCAAAAAATATTATTAATATAAAGATTCTCATTCCTTTTGCAGAGCCAAGTAAGGCATTTACAGGAGGAAGGTGAGGGCAATTAAGTGGAAGTGGTGACAACTTGAATATGGAGAAAATCTCTGAATGAATCCCACAAACTAAACTCCATTTGAAATAACATCATGGAAGTCAATGCAGTTGTTTCTATGCCTCCTTTGCCTTTTCAAAAAAGAAACCAACATTGCACTTCATGTTGTCTTATAGCTGTTCCCCCAGGATGCTGGGGAAGAAGAGTTATTTACCACATTCTTTGCAGATATTTCTTCAGTTCCATCTCAACTTGAGATCAGGAGGTAACCATGGCAACCATTTGTCTTACTGTGTTGTGAATCTCAGGGATGTACACAAGATGTCTGGAGAGATGGAGCTTCTTTCACTTTGCACCCATTTTGGTTGATTAAAGCTGCCAGAGACGACCTGGACCCCATTGTTAAGGAAAGTAATGAAAGTTTCCTTATGAGGAGGAATGTTTTCTTCCCAGAGTTATAATTAAAGAAAACTTCAATTGACCTGGCATAGCTGGGTAACTATCTTATAATCTCAAATGTATCAATTCTGTCTGAAATGATTAAGAAAGTAATAGCCTTCCAATTCTGGACATGTCTGGAGGACACATTTTACTCGAGCCTCTAGATAGGATATGAGACTGATGGCCTTGGTGGAGTCTAAATGCTAGAATGCTAATTGCTGCCTGACCATAATATTATTTTACTATTTCTATTTCTCTGTCCATCTGAGAAACATCAATGAATTCCTAAATAGAATCTTTTCCCTGCTAAGACAAACCTTTTCTACAATTGCTAAAGATTTAATTCAGAAGTTCTGCACAGCATAATTAATGTGGTGCTAATTTTTTTTAATATTTTCCAGCAATGGAATGTTTGTTTTGATATTGTTTCACAAAGTGAAGTAATGCTGTATTTCCAGATACAGATTTGTATTTCCAGATTTCAGAGGATATTTTCTCTACAAAAAGAAATAAGTGAGCTAGTCAGAGATATCTTTTTTATCAATAAGATGCTGTCTCCACAAACAAAATTTTGCTATAATAACCCCATATATTGAGAATCCCCAGGTATGTTTGGATGAAGCTTCTTCACAAAACTGAAATAAATCTTCAAACATCCTTGGCTGTTGACTAAACCAAAGTAAATCAGAAAACAGGGAAATCATGAGTTAGGGAATAAACTTCACTGTGTCTGTTATAACTTTCTAAGCTGACAGATATATAAATCTGTAATTGGCGAGGTCCGGCCATGAAACGGTGTGTATGAGTTTTTTAACTGTTTTTAAATGCTTTTATTATGTTTTCTTTTAATGGTTTTTTATATTGTTGTGAGCCGTCCAGAGTCCCTTGGGAGTTAGGCGGCATACAAATTTAATAAATAAATAAGTAAATATAATAATAATAATAATAATAATAATAATAAATATAAGAATCAATGTCCTTAGGATCTTGCATCCTCACTTAGTTTACTTTGACAGCCATAGGGTAGTCAGCAGTCCATATATAAAATCTGCATCTTTTTTTCTGAAATCGCTGCTTCTAAAAGCATTCTGCTCTTAAAAGTTTAAGGTTAAAAAGCTCTCCAATTTATATAGAGAGTTGCAGGGTACTGTACTCCATATAGTACTTCAATTTTATTACATTGCTTTTTTCTTTAAAACAACATGGGGATTTCGCAGTGATACTAAGGAACATGAAGTAAATGTATTGTTGTTTGTATTTATTTATTTAAAATTTACTGCCTGCCCCACTCCAGTGGATTCTGGACAGCATACAAAATTAGAAAAAAACATAAAAACAGCTAAAAACATTAAAATCGAACAGACAGCCCAGACTAAAACAAACTAATGGACAGCAAAATCAACAAAATAAGACAAGGGGCATTGAACAAATAATAGAATCAACCCAAGGGCTGGGACCAAAGACAGATTTTCAAAACTTTCCGCAACCCTAAGAGAGAGCACCAATATTAATCTCTGGGAGGATGTGTTTATTTCAAAGGGGATCTTTAGAAAGGATGAGAGTAAAGGCATGGGTCTAAATACTGCTTGTCTCGGCTCCCAAGTCATGCTTGGGAGTACTATCTGCTAGAAAGTACTTTGAAACAAAGACTTAGAATTATATCATGGTAGTAAAAGAGTAGCTGGACTGAGAGTAACTGTGTAGGTCACATTGCATTGTGCTTCATCTAAATTGACTAGCAAGCCAATGTGTGGAAGTAGATGAAATTAATGATCATACTGTATTTAGAGATCTTAGAATCTAAATCTGAGTTCTAACAGTGAGATGACTACTGGGACTACTGGTACAAATTTAATTAGTATTTACCATTTAAGCCCATACGAACAATCTAGCTTGAATATTAATTATTGTACAGATGGCAGCAAAGCTGACCTGATTTGAGAGAAGGTACTTAAAAGAAAAGAGCAGCTTCAATTCTTGGTCTTACAATGCTAGGTGAAGGAGTTCCTACTAAAGTTGGAAATGCTAATGTTACAAGATGGACTATAGATTCCAATGATACTGTAATTCATCTTTAGTCAGTCAA
This sequence comes from Thermophis baileyi, assembly GCA_003457575.1. Taxonomy (NCBI): domain Eukaryota; kingdom Metazoa; phylum Chordata; class Lepidosauria; order Squamata; family Dipsadidae; genus Thermophis; species Thermophis baileyi. Next base: position 35,587 of record QLTV01002245.1, read on the forward strand.
TATATAAAGCTGGAAAATCTGAGTGATTGTTACATGTAGAAGATTTAGGGTCCATATTGGAAAATAAGGGGTCCTTGATATTCTCTGAGCTTGGTTGTTTTCTTGCAGACATTTCATTACCCAAACTAGGTAACATCAGTGCTAGCACTGACTGACTAGTACTGATGATGTTACCTAGTTTGGGTAATTAAATGTTTGCAAGAAACAACCAAGTTCAGAGAGCACCAAGTACCTATCACTTCAAAACTGAGCTACAAATATTTTCTTTTATTGGTAAATTGGAAAGTGATCTACAGGTAGTCCTTGACTTGTTCATTTGACAAAAGTTCAAAGTTACAATGGCTTTGGAAAAACTGACTTACAACTTACAAAAGGTAAAAGAAAAGGTTTCCCCTGCTATGTCCGATTCTAGGGGGCGGTGTTCATCTCTGTTTCTTGGCTCCCAGTGTTAACTGAAGACATTTCTGTGGTCACGTGGCCAACATGACTATATACCAAGATGCACAGAACATTGTTACCTTCCCACAGAGGTGGCACCTATTAATCTACTCGCATTTGCATGCTTTCAAACTGCTGGCAGGAGCTGGGGCAAATAACGGGAGCTCACCCCATTGCGTAGTGCTTGTGTCTCCAGCCTGGACTGTCAACATTCCAGATGACAAGCTCAGCATCTTTAATTACTGATTAAAGATCATCACGCCCCGCCACTATGACCTTTATTTACACTTACAAACTATTCTACACCCCCCCTCCAGTCCTATTATCCCAATTTGGGCGCTTGGCAACCAGCCTACATTTACAACGTTGCAACATCTTGTAGTTATGTGATCACAATTTGTGGCATTTTTGGCAAAATACCCCCATTGAAGAAACTGGATTTGCTTAACAACCACCATAAAAATTGTTCTAAGAACAGGTCTGACTTGACCTATGACTGCAACAACTTAGGACAGAAATTCTGGTTCAGATTGTGGTTATAAGTTAAGAACTACCTGTATTCCTTTAACATTCACACTTCACAGAACAACCAGAGAATTTGCAGCTGTGATTACAAATTTGGAGATAAATAATTCAAAAGATGATGAAAGTGACATTTTTCAAAATTCACAAGAAGACCAATGAACAAGGAACAGCTTCCATAAGCACACCCTGAAAATTCTTAATGATTACCAATGTCAGGCACAAAGAATCAGAACTACACAGGTAGTTGATCAGAATGGTATGTTTCTTGATACTTGCCTATTAACAGGAATCTGATCAGATTCATTGCACTCACTAGAGAACATCTAGATAAGCACTTCGAAGTTTAAAGAGAGTCTGCTTTCCGCTGCTTCCTCCCTTTCAGCGATTCCACACTAGCCAGTCTTTTAACTCCACCCCTCACTTCAGCTCCAGATTCTACCATAACTGATTAGGTATTACTGATTAGGTTCACTTGTTTACTATTATACCAATAGTGTTCTTCTTTGTACCACAGAAATGCTCCTCAGGGTTAGTAAGGAAGATTTTGGAGAAAAAAAATCTCTTTCACAATATGTTTTAATAAACGATTACAGATTTGAGTTTTTCAATTCAGAGCAGTATCTGTGTAATCACTCTGATCTCAATAATAATATATTCTATTTCTCACAGCCTATATCACAACTTTTAAGTAAGAAAAGTGCTGAGAGAATGTCAATATTTTCCATATTTGCATTTGTTTAATCCTGGTATTGTTCAAATTTCACAGCTTTTACTCTTTGGTCAAATGTATAATGGAATGTCCATTTCCTTCTATGTTTATACCATGGAGAATGGAACCATTTATGATGCATGTTCAGTGACTAAAATTCACCTACGATGAATGTTCAGTGACTAAATTCAATAGATTCACTTCTAAATTCAAGATACATTATTAACAAAATGGACATCAAGCCAAGAAACCATACTTTTCTCAGGACAAGGAGTTTCCTTGGTCACCAGAGTAACAGAATGCATGAATTTCTTATAAGCTGTAACAAGACACATCCTAAGCATTTTCAAAATTTCAACCTTCCCAAGAGAAAGTCAGATCAGACAGACTATTTTGGAATAAGATGGCCTTCCCAAAGGCTTACAGTTGAATCCTAAATCTCACTTAAGTCAGCCAGAACCATTTTGATATCTAATCTCAAATATCAGCATGGCAATTATGTCCACAATGAATAGGATGGGCTAGGAGCCGTGGTGGCGCAGTAGTTAGAGCAGTGAATTAGCCTGCAGTAGTACTATAGGCTAATTCACTGCTCACTCCAGGAGTTCGATTCTGACCGGCACAAGGTTGACAGCCTTCCATCCTTCTGAGGTCGGTAAAATGAGGACCCAGATTGTTGGGGGCAATATGCTGATTCTGTAAACTGCTTAGAGAGGGCTGTAAAGCACTACAAAGTGGTATATAAGTCTAAGTGCTATTGCTATTCCATTCTGCCAGCAATCTCAGCACCTTCTATGTTTTTCTTTATATATATTTAATCTTGAAGTGATTTAAAGACTGAACATAAGACATCTGATATGGCTTGGGCCAATACCTGAAAGAAAAAAATTCCATTTAAGTGGGAAAACATTGATGCTCTCTCAACATGCTTGACTCCATAGAGTAAAAGATTAATTTCCTTCAGTTTTCATTAGAAGTATTTTTCCACGTAGTGATAGAAATGGCTAGTTTCTATTATTATGAAAAAGTAAAAAGTTGAGGGTAGATCTTAATGCCTTATTTTACTGTACCAAAGGAGTCGGAAATCAATGCCTTCTTTTTTTTTTTCCCTTGCTTTCCCACACTATCCACTTCCCTTTTTCCTTTCTTAATTTACCTAATATTTGCTTTTGTATTCTTTTTGTATGTCATATTATAAATTAATAAAACTATGAAAAAAGTAGAAGTATTTTTCCGTATAGTCTCCTAAGTTCTGACATGACTCACTCTTCAGAAGGGAGAAACGTCAGGTGTGTGAAGTCAGACTCTAGGGGGATATTAGCAATAGGCACTCTTCCAGCTAGCTGCCTTTCCCAAGAGACAAATGAAATGCGATGTGAAATGTTTTTCTTTGGGTAGTAGTGGTTTTGATTTGGATGTCTTAATGTTGAAAATGATGACTAAAGCCATGTGAAACAGGTTTCATATTAAAGGGGACATCTTATGAATTAAAAATACTTTGGGGGAGATTTTTGTGTTAAATAGCTCTTTAAAATATTTTAAAATAAGTCTAAAAATATATGTGAGACTCAAAGATTTGATAAGAAGTCATGCTTTTAACTAATGGGAACATAGGTACAGATAGTCCTCAACTTACAAGCACAACTGAGCCCAAAATTTATGTTGCTAAATGAGACATTTGTTAAGTGACTTTTGCTCCATTTTACAACCTTTATTGCCATAGTTGTTAAGTGAATCATTGCAGTTATTAAATTAGTAACACGTTTGTTAAGTGAATCTGGCTTCCCCATTGACTGCTTGTCAGAAGATCACAAAAGGTGATCATATGACCCTGGGACCAGACGTGGGTTCGGACCGGTTCACCCGAACTAGTAGCAACCCGCCGGTGATGTCACGGTGACATCACAGAGCCGGTTCGGTCGGTGCCGGTCTGTGGACACCGCCATCTGTTTTTTGGAATTATTTTTTTTTTTGGAAAAAAAAATGGGGGGGGATTTTTTTTTCTTCTGCACATGCGCAGAAGCCGAGTTTCCAGCACTGCGCATGCGTCGCCATCTTGTTTTCGGCTTTTTTAATTATTTATTTTATTTTTTGGCATTGGGCATGCATTGCGCGGCACAGGAGGAAGTGAACCGGCAGCGAGGTAAGTTAGAACCCACCCCTGCCTGGGACACTGCAACTGTCAGAAATACATGCCAGTTGCCAAGCATCCAAATTTTGATTATGTGACCATGGGGATGCTGCAATGGTCATAAGTGTGAAAAATAGTCATAAGACCCTTTTTTCAGTTCTGTTGTAACTTTGAATGGTCACTAAACAAACTGTTGTAAGTCGAGGACTACCTGTATTAGGTTAAATTTCAACAATCGGTTTCTGTTATAAAAGAAACTTCGTTGGTAATTTTCCAGAAGTAAGTAAGAAAACAAAACACAGAAGAAGATATTATTTCTATAATTGGATGTCTTATGTTGACATAGAATGTATCCACTCATACAGTACATACAGTAATACTAACCCTGGCTTAGACTTAATGGTATGTTGCAGTGGACAGGTTCACACATCATGCTGAGCCAAAAACAAGCAGACCATATTCTGGATGGATGGATGGATGGATGGATGGATGGATGGATGGATGGATGGATGGATGGATGGATGGATGGATGGATGGATGGATGGATGGATGGATGGATGGATGGATGGATGGATGGATGGATGGATGAATGAATGGATGGATGGATGGATGGATGGATGGATGGAAAGTTCTTTTCTTTTCCTCCTTGTACTATCTTTTCATACAAATGGAAAATCAGATCACTTTGGAATATTATCATTCTGGATAAAGAAACTTTCTTATTTGTTCAAATGCGATGGAACAATCTAGAGAATGTAAACAATGAAAATTTGTACTGTTCATGCTTGCCGGATGTGCTGTTTCCTTGAGAACAAGAATCTGAGCTGCTAAACATAGCTGCCAAAACCAGTGACGAACCAGCCTGCTTCATTGGGTGCTATCTCAACTCTGCATGTTGCTGCTACTGTAAGGGTGTAGGTGGAACTGTCAGTGGTAAAGACTATATGGAATTATCCTTTATTCAGCTGCTGATCAGATTTCTGATGGAAGGAAGGGATCTAGTCTTTTTGCCTTGACTTTCTTCCTCCGTCATGGCTGTAATTCAGTTTCCCTCCCCTAATCCACCCCCTCACCTTTCTGACTAACATTGTTGCAGCTGAGCAAGATCAAAAGCTACTTATATTCATTTGGAAAGGATTACAGAGGGATTTTATCAACAGAACTCATCCAGGTCTTGAAAAATCTCTTGATAAATGGGAAACTACAAGAAGACTTTCTGAGATGGAGCCACAATTGTCCTGGCAACTCTCTTGCAAATGGCAAGTACTGGGCTTATTTTTATTATTCAACTGGGTGTTGATTACAGGACAGATCCGCTATTCTGTTGTGGAGGAATCGAAGCTGGGGACCATGGTGGGAGAGGTGGCACATGACCTGGGCTTAACACTGGCAGATCTTTCAAGTCGTAGGCTTTGGCTGGGCTCTGAGGAAAGTAAGAGGTACTTTGCAATTAACTTGGACAGTGGTGCTCTGATGGTGAATGAAAAGATAGATCGAGAGACTCTCTGTGGAGCAAGCTCACTGTGCATCCTGCCTGTGCAAGTAGTAATTGAAAATCCCTTAGAACTCTTTCACCTGGAGGTAGAGATTCTGGATTTGAATGACAATTCACCCAATTTCATCACTCCCTGGCTTGTATTGAGGGTAGCAGAATCTGCTGCTACAGGATCACGGCTCCCACTTGAGAGTGCACATGATGCAGATGTTGGGACCAATGCAGTCAGTGCCTACCAGCTCAGTCCCAATCCTCATTTCATACTTGACATAAAGAATGTGAAGGATGGCAAGCTTTTACCTGAACTGGTGCTAGATCAGCCTTTGGATAGAGAAAAGCAATCAGAACATCAGCTGATTTTGACTGCCTATGATGGAGGGGACCCTGTCCTGTCAGGAACAAGTCAGCTCACCATTGTGGTCCTTGACAATAATGATAATGAGCCGACATTTGATCTGCCTGTGTACAAGATACATTTCTTGGAAAACATTCCCGTAGGCTCTTTAATTTTTAAACTCAATGCAACTGATCCTGATGCAGGTTCTAATGGGGAAATACAGTATTCTTTTGGAATCCACACATCAGATTCCATCCAGACATTGTTTGGTTTAGATCCCCATATAGGTGAGATCTATATTCAAGGAGTTGTGGATTTTGAAGAATCCCAATTTTATGAACTTCACATAAGAGCCAGAGACAAGGGCATACCACAGATGGAAGGCCACTGTGTTATTCAAATAGAAATTGAAGATGAAAATGACCATTTCCCAGATATTCTGCTTACCTCCTTGGTAAATCCACTGCCAGAAAATACACCTTTAGAAACAGTGGTGGGGCTTTTCAGTGTGCGAGATCAAGATTCGGGTGTCAATGGAAAAGTAAGCTTGCAAATACCAACGAACTTACCCTTTAAAATTAAATCATTTGAAAATCATTTTTCCTTAATTACACATGAAAAGCTGGATAGAGAAACCGTCTCTCAATATACTATAAAGCTCACTGCCCAAGACTCAGGAATTCCACCTCTAACTAGAGATTTGACTGTCTTGTTGAACATTTCAGATGTCAATGATAATACACCATCCTTCTCTCAGCATTTCTACAACTCCTTCTTGAAAGAGAACAATCCACCTGGCTCTCTGTTGTGTACTGTGTCTGCCTCTGATCCTGATGAGGGTGATAATTCCCGGCTCACTTACTCTGTGGCTGGAAATCAGGTCCAAGATGCCCTCATTTCTTCCTTTATTTATATCAACCCAGATAATGGGAATATATATGCCCAGCATTCTTTTGATTATGAAATGCTTCAAGTGTTGCAAATCCTTGTTACTGTGCAGGATGCTGGGACACCCATACTAAGCTCCAGTGTTACTGTTCATCTCTTCATATTGGATCAGAATGATAATGCTCCTGTTGTTTTGTATCCAGTAACTGGCCAGCAATTGTCAGCACTCCAGAGAATCCCTCTGTTGGCACCAGTAGGTTATGTCATCACAAAAGTCACAGCAGTGGATGCAGATTCTGGTCATAATGCCTGGCTGTCCTACTCCTTACTCCCCCAATCTACGAATGCCTCCCTGTTTCGAGTGGCGCCATACACTGGGGAAATATGGACTGTTCGAGGCTTCCAAGAAACAGATCTTCTTGCACAGAAAATCCTTGTCCTTGTAAAGGATCATGGAAAACCACCTTTGTCCACTACTGTTATAATCTTGGTCTCACTAGAGGAAAAAGCATCTGAGGAAAGTTCACAGTCTCATGAGTTCTTAAATCATCCCAAAGAAAAATCTGATCTGACTCTGTATCTGATTATAGCTCTGGTGGTGGTTAGCATTGTCTCTCTCATTACTTTAATTGTCTTGTCTGCAAAATGCTTTTGGAAAAGAAAAGGCAAAGATTCTTCTTACATGAATAATGCTCCTATCAGGGATCTTTTCAAATACTCCAGTCCTAAACTGCAACTCAACTCCAATGGTACCCTGGAATACATGGAGGTGACACTGAGGACTGCAGACTCCCATAGCCAACCCCATAAATCCAGACATTCTTCAGGGTCAGACAGAAGTGATTTCACCTTCATGAGGCCTGTGTATTCTCAGCCAAGTACCCTAACAAGGAATGTTGATCCTTTTTTGTCCCATATTAATACGCTGAACCATCCAAAGCAGGTGAGGTGACCTTTTGTGTTTTGTCCTGATCCCATCCCAATCATAACTGGTATTTTCAGTAATTGAAATTTGACCAAGAGCTTCTCATCCAAGAAGCTTCTTCAGTTCTGACTGTTCAGTCAGAACTGAAGAACTGAAGAAGCTTCTTGAATGAGAAGCAAAACATCTTATAGGAAAAACAAAGTCCAGTTGCCTTTTGAAAAAGCACAACAATGACCTGGATGATGGAGAGTCTCCATAGACATTTAGACTAAAAGCTAAATTCTTATGGGTCTGTAGCTTCCTAAATGGATAGATTGAGCATGGGCTAATTCATACCTTATTATCAAAATGGGGCAGGAACTCTGATTGTGTTTTCTAAAATAGATACTTTGGAGATGAGGCAAATTTTGTGGATTGATCCCCATGACATTACCTGTGTTGGAAGTACCTATGATAGGAACCAGGAACTGGGGAGCAGTGGCTTGATTTGGGCAAGAATGAGAAGAAAATTCAAATGTTAATAATTGTATATATCATTTTTCAAATGCTGTCAAAATCAGATTTTCTTTCATTCTTAACATATTTACAATTGCAAAGCTCTACCACCTGCCAAGTGGTTTATTATTAGAAAAATGGAATATGTATTTTCTGGAAAAAAATACATCTTATCCTAAAAGTATCATTAATTCAACATTCTACAAATACGGTAATAAGCTGGGTGAGTTGGGATGGGGGAAAGAGGGAGCCGTTGCTAGCCTTAATTAATTGTCATTCCTGATAGAAAATGAGAAATTTGCTGTTTTGCTGTGCATATATTATAGGAGGAGCCAGCTGTGCTGTTAGAACAAATATTTGCATGCTGTTAATACTTCTGGTGGTCAGATAAGCTAGAACAAAGCCAAAATGGGACAAGATGTTGGGCTGTGTTTTCCACAGCTTGTCTTTTTGCCTGGTGTCTCTAGGTTAAAAAAAAAAACAGGTTACGCGGTCCTTTTTCACACAGTAGCTGCTTTCAGACATGGATTGGTGCTTGTGTTGCTGTCCTGGGAAAGGCTCTGCTGATTGGATAAATAGAAAAGCAGTCTCAGCGAATGAACAGGCAGTTAACGCTGAAGACCTGCCGTGCGTACCACTCCCTCCATAGCAGTGACAATCTCTCTCAAACCAAAACAATGAATGAGGGAGGTAAATACTGACTATAGACCCTCTTTCTTTCATATAATGCATATTTCGTTGGGATAAGTGGTGAGTTTCTCAGGGTTTTAAAGCTGTACTGTGTGCTATAAATAGCTCCTGTTTTGCAATTTTTAGACCTTCCTGCCGTGGATTTCTGAAAGATGCTCAGACCAGAAAAAACTGCCTGGCGTTTGGGATTCTTACATACCTTTGCTTTCTGTCTGTTTCTGAGTGACTGTTTTGCACAGATCCGTTATTCTGTCCCTGAGGAACTTACTCGGGGAGCCTTTGTAGGAAATCTTGCTAAGGATTTAGGAATGGATGTAACAAAGCTTGCAGCTGCCAATCTGCAGGTGCTTTCAGATTCCGACTTCCAGTATTTCTCTGTGAATGTGAACACTGGAATCATAATAATCAATGACAGAATAGACAGAGAGCAGCTTTGTGGCCAGAACCTGCGGTGTTTCTTGCATCTTAAACTTGCTATTGAAAACCCGGTGGAGTTCTATCGCATCGAAGTGGAGATTCTGGATATCAACGACAATGCTCCTGAATTCTCAAGTAGCACAATTGTTCTGCAGATCTATGAATTGGCTGCCCTGGGTGCCCGTTTCCCTATTCCACATGCACAGGATCCAGATATAGGAACAAATACTTTGCAAACCTATCACCTCAGCATCAATGAGAACTTCAGCCTTAATGTGAAGGCACGCACCGATGGCACCAAATTCCCAGAACTAGTTCTGGAGAAAACATTGGACAGAGAGCGTGTGGCTATCCACAATTTGATCCTGACAGCTGAAGATGGGGGCACATTCCCCAGATCTAGCACTGTACAAATTGCTGTCCATGTTCTGGATGCTAATGATAATCATCCAGTTTTTGACAAACCCACTTACAATGTCCGCTTGGTAGAAAACTCTCCTCCTGGGACACTGGTGATTAAACTGAATGCAACCGACTTTGATGAAGGGTCTAATGGACAGGTACGGTATTCCCTCAGCAGTCATAACTCTGAAGCTTTGTGCAGAATATTTGCTATTGATAATATCACAGGAGAAATCCGTGTTCAAGGGACTCTTGATTTTGAAGAGGCCAGCATATATGAAATTGAAGTGGAAGCTAAGGACATGGGTTCCCCTACCATGGAGCAGCATTGCAGTGTTATTGTAGAAGTGACAGATATCAATGATAATGTCCCTGAAGTCATTCTCACATCTTTCTCCAGTTCCATGAGTGAAGATGCACCTCCTGGAACAGTAGTTGCTGTGATACATGTTAAAGATAGAGACTCTGGGGATCAAGGGAAAGTCCAGTGTGATTTGTCAAAAAATCTTCCTTTTAAACTTCGGAAGGATTTTGAGCACCAGTATTCCTTGCTCATTGGTGAGCAACTGGATCGTGAGAACTCTTCTCAATACAATATCACTATCTGTGCCTTTGACTTAGGAAATCCATCTCTCTTGCAACAGACATCTTTCTCCATTACTCTGGCAGATGTTAATGATAATCCACCTCAGTTTGACAGGTCATTTTATGAAGTCATCATAGAAGAGAACAATCCAGTAGGAGTGATTCTCCTTAAGGTTTCTGCAACAGATGCAGATAAAGATCAGAATTCCCAGCTATCTTACATTGTTTTGTCCAGTCCAGGACAAGAACTGATTGAAGATCTCACTTCTTTCATCTCCATTAACCCAACAAATGGGGAAGTTTTTGCAGAGAGCTCGTTTGATTATGAATGTACCAATCATTTTCAGTTTCAGGTGGAAGCTTGTGATGGTGGTTCTCCTCCTCTCTGCAACAGGGTTATGGTGCACATTTATCTACTAGATCAGAATGACAATGCACCAAAAGTTCAGTTTCCTTTTACTGGGAAAGATTCAGTTGTACAATTCAGGATTCCTCGATCTACTATGGCCAAAGCTTTAATCACAAAAATTATTGCTGTGGACTTGGATTCTGGGCAAAATGCTTGGCTCTCTTATCATCTAAAACAAGCCACAGATCTTAGTCTGTTTAGCATAAGTCTTCACAGTGGGGAAATGAGGACTCTGCGAATAATACAGGACTTAGACAATCCTACCCAGGAACTAGTCATAGTTGTCAAAGATTCAGGAGAACTTTCCATGTCTACCTCAGTTACTGTGATCATATTCCTGGAAGAGAGCACTTCTGAAGTGTTTCTAGGGTTAAGTGCACACTCTGTGGAAAGTGAGAGACCACCCACATTGACTTTATACCTTATTATCTGTTTGGCAGCAATTTCTACTATCATGCTGATTGCTTTGGTGGCCCTGGGAGCAAGATGTCTTCACTGTGATGCTCTTGCAACATCTACTATCTTTGGATGCTGTGGAGGTAAAGCTAGTGGACTTGAAAATGTCCCAGATCACATGACGGGACATTATCATTATCAGCTGAGCCCTGGAGATGCCATGATTGGAGTACAGGTAGCCACTTCAGGACCTCCAGTCAGAGGATACAGATCTTGCTTTTCTCCTGTATCAGATATCAGCGAGTTTGTGTTTATGAAACCTAATTTGACTCTTAGGGCAGCCTCTTGCAGCAATCTAAATGAAGCCAGCTTCTTTCATAAGGTGAGAATTTTCTGCTTAAGCCCTGGGTTCTGTACACATCTTATGGTCTCTTGTGCACAAGAGATAAGGTTGGGGAAATCAATGAATAATCGATTGCATAGATACTGTTAACCTACACAAGCCCACCCTGAAGCCTTCTGAATTATCTGTCTAGCAGGCTGCATATAGGCTTTTTACTCACTCATTCAGTCACTTCCTTAGGCATCTATGTTGTTCCAATTGCTTTGGGGAAGATTGGGAATTAAGGCTGGGAGGTTGTCTTTCTTTTTTCTGAGATTATGTATATTCTAAGCAACTCTCTCTGCCGTTCTTGTACACTTTTGATTTCATTTTTTTCAGCCAGGCAGTCTGTGCAAGCTCTTTTGGCCAACAGCACCCTTGGGACAGCTCTCTCTGCTGTGCTGGAAAAGGAGGGGGAGGAGGAGCATGGTGGCTCTGGAGATGGGCAAAGTATTTTTGGGGGGATGTATTTTGAGAAAGGGACTTCAGTGCTGTCACTGAGGAGGGGATTGCTAGTATCCATTTCAGAGCTCTTTTTCCTGTTTTCCATTTTGCCAAGGAGGAGCTGCTGCTGCTGCTGCTGCTGCTGCTGCTGCTGCTGCTGCTGCTGCTGCTGCTGCTGCTGCTGCTGCTGCTTGAAAATCCATTCCCCCTCCTCTCCCTTCCCTCTCAAGCTGCAGCATCCTTTTTGGGGGGCTGCACTGCCCCTCTCGGGTTATCCCAGAGTCACCAGGTGGGAGGGACAGAGTGTATCTAGAAGCAGCAAAAAAAACAAAACGCACCCACCCACCTCCCCAAGCCCCCCGGCAAAAAGAAGAAGAAGAAGCAGCAGCAGCAGCAGCCAGAAGCTGCAATCCTTTTGACTGAAGCAAGCCAGGCATGGATAGCAGACAGAATTTGCAATGGCAGCTGCTGTTATTTTTAGCTTCAGTGTTTTCCCTGCCAGATCTCATCTCCATGCAGATTCACTACTCCATCCCAGAGGACCAGGATCCAGGCTCTTACGTGGGGAATATTGCCAAGGATCTGGGAGTGGATGTGCGGACTCTGCGTGCTCGCCGCTTGCAGCTGGTCAGTGAGGGAATGCGCCAATACTTCCAAGTGAACCTGGCAGACGGCATGTTACTCGTCAATGAGAGGTTAGATCGGGAAATGCTGTGTAGCTCCAGCCCCAGGTGTTCTTTTCCTTTTCAGTTGGTGCTAGAGAATCCATTGCAACTTAACCGGGTGGAGGTGGAGATACTGGATGTGAATGACAATGCCCCCCGATTCCCAAAGGACACTGTTTCTTTAGAAATCACTGAGGTTGCCAACCTAGGCACCAGATTACGGCTGGAAGTTGCAGAAGATCAAGACACTGGTTCCAATTCCATTGCAACCTATGAGCTCAGTCCAAATGAACATTTTGCTTTGAGTATCAATATCAGAGGAGATGGGGTCAAAATACCTGAAATTGTATTGGAAAAGCTCCTGGACAGGGAAAAAGCAGCTACCCATCGTTTAATCCTGACTGCCCTAGATAGTGGAAATCCTGTTCAGTCAGGCACTGTTCAGGTAACAGTCCATGTTCTTGATGCAAATGATAATCCCCCAGTGTGTGAACCACCTGTATCAAAGGTTTATTTGGAGGAAAATATCCAGGTGGGGACTATTGTAACAAAACTCAATGTTACTGACTTAGATGAAGGACCTAATGGAGAAGTTGAATATTTCTTTAAATCCAGCAGCAGTGTACAGCTAAAACTCCTTGATGTGTTTAGTCTGGACTCTCAAACAGGGGAAATCAAGACAAAAGTTTTATTGGATTATGAAGAAGCCAATGCATATGAAATAGCCATCTACATTAAAGACAAGGGATCCCCTGCTATGGAAGGTCATTGCAATATTAGAGTAGAACTTGTTGATGTTAATGACAACAGTCCAGAGATTATGATGACCACTCTTTCTAGCTCAGTACAAGAAGATGCACCCATAGGAACAGTCATTGCACTTATCCAAGCAAAGGACAATGATTCTGAGGAAAATGGGCAAGTCCGCTTAGAGATTCCAAGACATGTACCATTTAAATTGGTATCTTCATTTAAAGGACATTATTCACTAGTGACTAATGGCCCACTTGATCGAGAGAAGACTGCTGGATACAGTATCACAATTAAAGCAACAGATTCTGGAATACCTCAAAAGTCAACTGAGAAAACTATATTAATTCAAGTTTCAGATATCAATGACAATGCACCCACTTTCTCCATCCCTTCCTACACAGCCCATGTGGAGGAAAATACATCTCCTGGAACACTAGTCTTTTCTGTGTCAGCCTGTGATCCAGATGTAGGTGTCAATTCCAAGCTATCTTATTCCATTGTGGATACTGGAAATCATGGCTTGCCCATCTCAACCTATTTCCACATCAATCAAGAGAATGGCAGTATTTACACCTCCAGGGTTCTAGATTATGAGCAAGAAAAAGTCTTTCAAGTTTCAGTAGAGGTGAAGGATTCAGGTTTCCCACCGCTAAGCAGCACAAGCACTCTTCATCTGTTCATAGTGGATCAAAATGATAATGCACCTGTAATTGTACACCCAGAAGTTCCCAAAGGTTCTGCCTTTCATCAGTCACTTCTAATCCCAGTGGAACCTGGATATCTGGTGACTAAAGTAGTGGCTGTGGATGCTGACAGTGGCCATAATGCATGGGTTTCATACCATTTGCTCCATGAGACAAATGAGGTGAATGCTTTCAAAGTAGAAGACCACTCAGGAGAGATCCGTGTCACTCGGACACTGAGGGAACCTGGGGTTTCTCACCGGTTGGTGGTAGAAGTGAAGGACAATGGGGTGCCATCTCTTTCAGCATCATTGATTCTAATAATCTCCTCAGAGGATAATGCTGCACAGGACTTTACCAAGTCCTTGGACCTTCTCCCCAAGTCACCTGCCAGGGCTCAGAATTTAACTCTTTATCTTATCATCTCTCTTGTGGCTATCTCTCTAGTGTCTTGTGTAATGATGATTATTGTAGGAGCCAGGTGCTTCAAATCTGGCTTCTGTATCCCGAACTGGATCGTATCACGCTGGTGTAGTAGGAGGACAGACCGGAAATCTACCATAAATATCAGTGGGTATCCAAATCCAGAAGGCTTTATAAGATACCTTGAAGTGAGTGGAGCTGGAGCTCAGAACTACAAGTCTTGTTTCTCCCCTATGTCTGAGCAGGGAGATTTCTTTTTTGTTAAACCTTTCAGTCATTCCACTACAGCAGAAAGCATTCTTGCCTTTGAACACACAGGCAGTGCTTTGCAGAACCCTTCTGATGCGGTAAGATACACCAAGACAATGCTGGAACATTATATAAATATATATCTATAGGGATATACAAATATTTGCAGTCTATATTTAACAGAAACTCTGCCATGAACTTTTATTTCACCTGAAGATATAATCTTCATGGATAGGGAATAGTTTTGTACTGTTTTTTGCAAGTGATTTTGGATGCTTTGTTATAAATAACTTGTTTTGCCATTTGTTTCCACATTGACAACTGTCTTTGCTCCTCAATGAGACATCTGTATTAAAAGAGAATGAAGTTTGTTTTGTCAGTGATCCTGGTCTTGGTAACTGCTATTTTGATTCTTTTACAGGTAGTCCTTGATTTATGACCACATTTGGGGCAGGAATTTCTGTTGCTAAGGGATGTGGTAGTTAAGTGAATCACACCCAACTTTACTACCTTTTTACAGTGTTTGTAAAGCAAATCACAGGATCATTAGGCGAACCCAACTTGTTCCATTGACTTTACTTGTTGGAAGATGGCTGGGAAGGTTGCAAGTAGCAATCAATGATCCTGGGATGCTGCAACCATCTTAAGTACATGCCAGTTGCCAAGTGCCCAAATTGTGATCATGTGACCACAGGGATGCTACAATGGTCATAAGTATGAGGACCAGTCATAAATCATGTTTTTCAGCACTGTTTTAATTTTGAATGGTCACTAAACAAATATCATAAGTCAAGGACTACCTGCATTCAGTACAGCTAAGTAAGTTTAAAAACAGAAATCAAATCTAGAAAATTCAGAAAGCTGATTAAAATTAACAATAAAAAAGTATTAAAATAATCCAGTGAATTGTTTGCCCTTTAATAGAAAGTTCTTGGTGTTGTTACTGTGTCAAGAAGGCTTCAGTGTCAATTTAGATAAGGAACAGGTTGTAAATTTATTGATGAATAAAAATTAGCAGATGAAATTCAGATGAAGTTCTTTCAGTTATCAGTTATTTGTGCAGCAAATGGTTGGGAGAAAAGTTCTGGACAGATTTAACTGTTAACTAAATTTAACTACCTTAACTTCATTTCAGACTAAAACAAGCAAAACATTTTATAAAACCTATTCGGGAGTGCAGAACAAAAGTTTCAGGAACACTGTTTCCTGCTGAGTATTAGAAAAACTTCCTAACCAGAAGTCCAGTTCAATATTAGAGGCTAGGCAGCCATCCCTCAAGGAGGCTTTAATTTGGATTCCTGGACTGAATGGAATGCAGTGACCTAAATGACCCTTTCCCAGTCTGTGGTTGGTTCCCTGAAAGGATACTGTGGGATAGGTATTTATTTCCTTGCTTCCAGTTGGAGATTTGCAAATATGCCTGATGCTTCACTTTTAGCCAGGGGTTGTGATTTCTAAAGTTTTGCTGATTTCATAAAATGCTCTCTCATCTTTCTCACATTGCTAGAACTCTATATGATTGTTAAGTAGTATTCAGAATAATCTTTGTTACAAAATTTTAATGTTTACTTTTCATTATACAAAATTATTTATCCAAAGAAATTCAGGAACCTGGGCTCAAATGCTCAAGGCAGGGCAAATATCTTCCTTTTGCTTTTGAGTTTACTTCTTTAAAATTGCCTTCTAAGTCTACTTTATGAGACTTTATCCCATATTCAGGGATAACAGTTTTATCCTTGGGGGAAGATAGTTGTTTATTTTGTTGCTTTTTCAGAGGGTAGCCACTTTCACTGTTAAAATGACCATCCATGAGCCCACACAAACCCCCACTAATCGTCACATGGTTATTTGCTGCTGAATTTCAGTGCTATAGAACTGGAATCTACAAAGTTTGGTTTAGGTCTACAAGTTACACGCTATTGCCTTAAACAAAGAATGGCAAATTCTATGAACTTTATTTTCCTGAACAGAATCCAGGTAGCCTTTAAGTTGTTTTATTATTTTATGTATTGTCTGTATAGTGCTATACAGGCATTTCTTTAAAAAAAGAACTTTAAAAGAAGTTTTACATATATGAAGTAATATATACACGATCTTAATTGTTATAGCATCAGGGGGAATTCTTCAGAAACTGACACAGAAAACTACATCCATGAGGGCTGTGCCCACTTAGAATTGGTTAGAAATGGTGTTTTGGAACTTGTAGAAGCACAGCTGGTGTCTGGCTTTCATGAAAAAAAAAGCCTGACTTTTTTCAGTGAGACGGAAAAAAGATGCTTCTGCTGCTTTCAGAAAACCATTCATTTAAGTTTTGTTTTGTGTCTTTGTGTTGACTCCTGGGGACTGCTGAAGCAAATCCCTGAAGTTACGGTATCTTGGCAAAACTTTCAGAAGTTCACTCTGTGATTAACTTATTGGATATCTTTTAATAATGTGGTGGGTATGTTAAGCATTATTACAAATAGTCCCTACTTAGCAACTACTCCTTCAGCAACCATTTGACATTAAAATGGTGCTGAAAAAGGAGACTTATGACCAGTCCTTGAAGTTGTGGCTATCACAGAATCCCTATGGTCTTGTGATCACAATACGGAGACCTGGCAACTAACACACACACAATAGTTGTATCCCATCAGTCTGGTGATTGTTATTTGCAACATTGATTGTGACCTTTCCTTCAGACAAGCAAAGTCAATGGGGAAGCTGGCAGGAAGTCACAAGTCGTGATCACATGACATCATGCTTAACAACCTGCAGTAATTTGCTTAATGACTGCAGCTGGAACTGATGAACTAACATAATTGGTTAAGTGCAGTCATATGATGTTTCAGTTTGCAACCATATCACTTAGTGATGGAGTTGAGAGTCCCAATTGTAGTTGGTAAGTGAGGACTACCTATACGTACTAAGTTTCTATTGAATCTCCCCCCCTCCCCCCTCTTTTTCCCTGTATCCATCCACATTCTATTGGAAAAAATGTAGTGAAACAATTCTCTTTCAGGATCAATCCTCCCCTAATCATTATTGGTGATATTCAATTATGCTTTTTCAGGTTTGTTTCATGTTTTATTTCATCTATGTATTTTTATGGAGTACAATTTTTGTGAATGATTTTTCTAGTAGATTACAGAATATTTCAGATTGTGGTGATACTAGTGCTGTTGAATAAACAAGCAAACATTTTTAAGCAGACTATTTAATCATGCATTCCTGTTTGGAAGTAGCTTGAAAGTGTCATTGTATACTTGTGCATATTGTTTATAATTCAAACTTTCAAAGCATAAACTAACCATATGTTACAGTTTATGATTAATATTCTGTAGTAATAATGAGGATGCTGTGCTTAAATTGAAAAATAGAAATATGTCCCTCTTTATGTTTTTTTCCCCAGCAAGCACAACCTAACACAGACTGGCGTTTTTCTCAGGCTCAGAGACCAGGAACTAGTGGGTAAGTTGCTTTACACAGATAAGGTACTCTATAAATGGATGTTACTTTTGTACTATAAAAGTGCATGAAAATATCTTGGGAAGTAGTAGACTTTTCTAGATCTTTATCAATTGGAACATGCTGGAATATGTACGAAGATTAAAGTGTGAAGTCTGGTTCTTATGTAAACTCATTTTTGATTGTGCATGGCCCCAAAATAGCATGCGTATATATATATTCCAAAAATATTCCAATATTTTTCTACTTATAGTTACAAAAATGAAGCTAAAATTGTTCAACATATTTTACTAATGAACAGTAAGAAATAATATAGGAAACTACATTTTGTTATTTGCCAATTCAAACTGTATTAGTAACATTCACACGAAAAGTTTCAGATATTTTGTTTCTTTCAGAGAGAATATGATAGAAAAGTGTAGTCTAAAAAATGAAAAACTCTAGAGCCGTGATGGCAAACCTATGGCACGTGTGCCAGAGGTGGCATGCAGAGCCCTCTCTGCTGGCACGCATGCCATCACCCCAGGTCAGATCTCCATGGCGTTTCTTTTGTGAGCTTCTGTTTCCCTGCAAACGACGAAACAGAAGCTCACGGAAGATGGCGTTTCTTTTGTGAGCTTCTGTTTCCCTGCAAACGACGAAACAGAAGCTCACGAAAGAAAAAGATCTTACCTCTTGCCACGCTGCCAGTGTTGGGATGCCCCACCTCCCACCGCCCAGCTGGTCTTCGGGTCTCTGCTGCGCATGCGTGCATGCCCGTGCATGCCCATGCATGCCTGCACATGTGCATGTTCGCACATGCCTGTACATGTGAATGTTTGCACATGTCTGCACATGCGTGTGCGTGTGTACCTTTCAGTTCGCCATCACTGCTCTAGAGGTTGGAGGAGGGTCCTGAGATTCTGAATGCAAATTTTGTTGCCTTGACCACAACCCAATTTTTCCTCTCTTGCTTCCAGCTTTGGGTTGGAAGTGAACTTGGAGATCTAAGGTCACCTGTTCAGTGCAGACATTCCTTTCTGTAGCTTCTTCTAATGAAAGAATGTCATTGCTTCCATAGGTTGTCTCTTCCATTCTTGAACAACCCTAACTTCTATAATATTTTTTTATATCCGGCCACAATCTACTTTGTTATAATTTATACTACTGTTTCGTTTCTTGCCTTTTGGAAAACTCTGAACAGTTCTGTCCCATCTTCTACATGACAACCCATTTTGTATGTTTGGTCTCAGTCACAATATTGTCTGATAATAGATTGAAGATTTTTTTCTTATAATCCTGGAACACTTGGTTCTCAGATTTCCTTGTTACCAGCAGGGCTACTTTTTCTGCTTTTCTACTTGTCCATATCTAGTTCTTTTACTCGGGCCAGTGGAAACCACATATATGTTTTTGAGAGAGTTATAGTTATATGCTAACTAATAGATTGAACAGCACTCTGATCTTCCTGGTTCAGAATTCATCTCTGCTATTCTTTTATGGGTTAGTCATCTTACTTGCAATCTTGAGATAGTAAAACTGATTTATCCTAAAGGTGCTTTTTCCAATAGGCAACTGGACTTTCTTTTTTCTTTAAAAACATTACGCTTTTCATCCAAGAAACTTCTTCAGTTCTAACTGAATGGTGAGGAATGGAAAGATTTATATAAATATTCCTCACCAGTCAGTTAGAAATGAAGACGCTTCTTGGATGAGAAGTGTAATGTTTTTAAAGAAAACAAACCCAAGAAAGTCCAATTGCTTTTTGGAAAAAGCACTATTGGGACAACCATGACCTGGATATTTGAGAACCTCCATAGACATAACACTGATTTACTTTGTATCATATGGGGAATTTGTAGCTCTGCGTTTTTTGTTAAACAGTTTCCAGCATTCTTTTGAGAATGGCCAAGCTGGCTGGGGCTGTTGCTTACTTTGAGCAAAATTGGAAGGACTACAAGTTCCTTATTTCTACTCCATTACCACTGTAAGAATATAATCTGATAAATATATTCAGTGTTTTGAATATTTGAACATACTACAGAAATGCTAAGTATGCATTAGTATTATTAGTTTAACTGTTTCTGCACCTGGATTTTAATAAATAAAAATATTTTGGCTGTAGTTGGAAAGTTCATTTTACATGTTTTATTATGATCTTACATATGTAAGTTTATATGTACCAGTATATGTAATATACAATCTATTTCTGTTATTCAAAACTTCTTTTCAGAAATATGTTTCAACTGCTTTAAAAGCAAAACCATGCAGAATAGAATATGCAAAAGAAATTAAATAACTTAATGTAGAAATTGCCTATATCAGAAGTGTAACATTTGTCTCCAAAGTGTTTATTTAACAACTGTATATTTAACAACTACTTGGCAATCAGAAATTCAGTAGTTTAACCTTTTCCCTCCCACTTCTGGATAGCTGAGAAACATATTTGTGTGCTTGAAAGGGGGTCAATAGATGAAACTTTTCTCAATTACACAGGTATGATGAGAAGTATTGGCTTTATCTGCTTATTCCTTTTTGTCCTATATCAGTTAAAGCTGTCCATAAGAATCATGAAACTCTGAGGCACAGCAGAAGAATTTGGAATAGATTTTCATTTATCTAGGTTAGAACATAGCCATTTGAACTTTCTCTTTTCCACATTTGAGCCTTTGTGAATTTGAAATTCTAAATTCTTCCTTTGGAACTTTGAAACACTGTAGATTATAGATGTTAAAAGTTAAACTTTTAAAAGATGCTTAACATTTTTCACTGTTTATTTAGAATGCAATGATGTGAAGGGAATAGAAACAGAGCCCTCAAAAGTGATTTTGCACTTTCTTTGCTTTCTATCTTTACCCAAAAGGAAGAAATAGCCCAGCCTCTTAAAGCCGCACCAAAGGAGATAGAACAGGTATGCAAGTCAAAATAGGCAAGGAATTAGTAAGAGCATATTATCCACCCTGAATGAGTACAAATCACCTGGACCAGATGGTTTATATCCCAGGATTCTGAAGGAGCTGGCAGATGTGATCTTGGAACCACTGAATGAAATCTTTCAGAGCTTCTGTAGCACAGAGGAACTATCAGAAGACTGAAAAAGAGCTGATGTGGTTCCAATCTACAAAAAGGGGGGAAACATAGATCAGAAAACTATAGGCAGATCAGCATTACATCAATACCTGGGAAAATCCTGAAAAGATAATCAAGTGGTGGATTTGTG
Source organism: Thermophis baileyi (assembly GCA_003457575.1). NCBI lineage: Eukaryota > Metazoa > Chordata > Lepidosauria > Squamata > Dipsadidae > Thermophis > Thermophis baileyi. Next base: position 56,674 of record QLTV01002245.1, read on the forward strand.
AGCAGGGAACTAGGTATGTCTAACCTATCAAAGAGAAGAATTTGGGATAACATGATCGCTGTTTTCCAGTACTTGAGGAGCTGTCATAGAGGGGGCTTTTTTCCCAAAGTACCTGTGGGCAGGACAAGAAGTACTGTAATGGGTGGAAGCTTGTTAAAGAAAGAGCCAGGAAAAATTGCCTGACAATGAGACCAGGTAATCAATGGAACAGCTTGCCTCCCAGAGTTGTAGGTGCTCCATTGCTGGAGGTTTTCAAGAATGGACCGGGCAACTATTTGGTTTGGATGATATAGGTAGTTCTCGGCTTACTACCATTAATGACCATTCAAAGTTATAGCGGCACTGAAAAAAGTGACTTATGACCATTTTTCACACTTATGACCATTAATCATCCCCATGGTCGGGTGATCAACATTTGGATACTTGACAACTGACATGTATTTACGATGATTGCAGTGTCCCAGGATCATGTGATTACCTTTTGTGATCTTTTGACAAGTAAAGTCAATGGGGAAGCCAGATTCACTTAACAACTGTGTTACTAACTTAACACAGTGATTCATTTAACAATTGTGGCAAGAAAGGTCATAAAAATAACTCACTTAACAACTGTCTTGCTTAGCAACAGAATTTTGGGGCTCAATTGTGGTAGTAAGTCGAATATAAGGTCTCCTGCCTTGAGCAGGGGGGTTGGATTCGAAGACCTCCCAGGTCCCTTCCAGCCCTATAATTCTATAATTCTTACAGTCGAGCAACAGTTTATTCCCGATTTCTCCAGCATCACAAAGCCTTGAAGGAGGCAAATCTTCAGTTATTTCAATAGCTCCTTGACACAGTCACATTGTCACCAACCCATCCCTCTGTTAATTCAAAATATAGATATGCTATGTAGATCATAAATTCATCATAATAGAAAAGAACAATTAGAATACACATAACATCTAATAAACAGCACACTTCATAGAATCAAGTTCAGAAAACAAGGGAAAAAAACCCCTTCCCTAAACATTCTCATTAGCAGACAAACCAATAAGAAACCACAGGCTTCACTGAAGATCGACTCACAAAAACCCAAATTTTCTATAGTAACAAACAGCACAAAGAACAAGTTGACTAAAGCCTACAAAATCAGAAATAAAATATTATAAGACACCCCTTCAGTACAGTGGATTATACTTTCATTTTGGATTTGAAACTCTGTAGTGAAGCATAGGTTACTTCATTTTAGAAGTTTATTGTATTTCAATTTTTGTATTTTTAGTAGGTTTATTTATTTATAACTTTTATAGGCTTCCAATTGTACCTCAAGGTTGGGTGAGTTGTGGAGCAATTTTGTTATTGTCTCTAATTTTGGGTCAGTTGATGTGAAAAGAGCAATGATACCACAGTTTACTTCTTTTCGGTAGTAAAGTCATTTACTTTTGTAAGATTTTGTACTATAAAAAGGTAAAGGTTCCCCTTGCACATATGTGCTAGTCGTTCCCGACTCTAGGGGGCGGTGCTCCATTTCAAAGCCAAAGAGCCAGCGCTGTCCGAAGACGTCCCCGTGGTCATGTGGCCGGTATGACTAAATGCCGAAGGCGCACGGAACACTGTTACCTTCCCACCAAAGGTGGTCCCTATTTTTCTACTTGCATTTTTACATGCTTTTGAACTGCTAGGTTGGCAGAAGCTGGGACAAGTAACGGGAGCTCACTCCATTACGCGGTGCTAGGGATTCGAACTGCTGACCTTTCTGATCGACAAGCTCTGCAGCCTTATACTAGATGTTTTAAATTTCTTGGTCTGTATAAGTTTATATAAAGATTTCTTCTTTTTCTTTTTCTTACTCCTCATCCAGCATTCATGGCAATATTTACCATTGCAAAGAGCATTATCTTATCTATTCTTATTTTTATTGTCTTGTAATGTCCTTATCTTTCACAATCTTGTCTAAATTTGTGACTGCCTCCCTCTATGATTTTTTACCTCTCAACACCCTGTCCATATTTCTCTGTTTGGTTAATATACTGTATTGCTATATTGCATATCTGAAACTGTTAACTGGTTTTGCTTGCCTATTTTGAATCCAGCTTTCATCTCTTCAAATCCTGTCATGTTTATAATAGCATCACTGTACATGTAGTCCTCGACTTACAACAGTTCATTTAGTGACCGTTCAAAGTTACAAAGGGATTGAAAAAAAGTGACTTGTGGCTGTTTTTCACAATTATGACTGTTGCAGCATCCCTGTGGTCATGTGATCAAAATTTGGATGCTTGGCAACTGGTTCATATTTATAATGGTTGCAGTGTCCTGGAGTCATGTGATCATCTTCTGTATTCTTCTGACAAGCAAAGTCAATGGAGAAACCAAATTCACTTAATCGTATTACTGTACTAACTTAACAGTTTCAGTGATTCACTTAACAACTGTGGCAAGAAATGTCATAAAATGGGGCAAAACTCACTTAACAAATATTTCACTTAATAACATAAATTTTGGGCTTAATTGTGGTCGTAAGTCGAGGACTACCCATATACAGTGCATTCATAAATTATTCAGACCCCCTTCACTTTTGCTAATTTTGTTATGCTGCAGCCTGATTCTACAGTTGTTGAAATTCATTTTTTTCTCATTAATCTACACTCAGTACCCCATAATAACAAAGTGAAAACAGAAGTTTAGAAATGTCTGTAAATTTATGAAAAAGAAAAAACTGAAATATCACATTGGCATAAATATTCAGACCCTTCGCAAAAACACTTGAATTTTAGCTCAGGTGCTTCCCATTTCTCTTGATCATTGTTGACATGTTTCTACATCTTGATTGGAGTCCAATGTGTCCTGTGATAAATTAAATTGATTGGACATGATTTGGAAAGGCACACACCTCTCTATAGAAGGCCTTACAGCTGACAATGCATACTGGAGCAGAGCAAAACCCATGAGGTCAAAGGAACTGCCTGCAGAGCTCAGGGACAGAATTATTGCAAGCCACAGATCTGGGGAAGGCTACAAAAAAATTTCTGCTGCACTGAAGGTTGCTAAGAGCACAGTGGCCTCCATAATTCTCAAATGGAAGAAGTTTGGCCGCCCAGTCAAACTGAGCAATCTGGGGAGAAGGCCTTAGTAAGAGAGGTGACCAAGGACCCAATGGTCACTCTGACTGAGCTCCAAAATCCTGTGTGGAGATGGAACAGAGTTCCAGAAGGACAACCATCAATGCAGTCCTCCACCACTTCATGGCAAAGTGGTTAGACAGAAGCCTCTCCTCAGCACAAAACACATGAAAGCCTGTTTGCAAAAAAGCACCTGAAGGACTCTCAGACTGTGAGGAACAAGATTCTCTGGTCTGATGAAACCAAAATTGAACTGTTTGGCCTCAATTCTAAATGTTATGTCTGGAGGAAACCAGGCACCATTCATCACCTGCCCAATATCATACAGATTACAGATTACAGATTACAGATTACAGATTAACAGAGTTGGAAGGGACCTTATAGGTCATCTAGTCCAACCCCCCGCCCAAGCAGGAGACCCTACACTATTTCTGACAAATGGCAGTCCAATCTCTTCTTGAAAGTCTCAAGTGATGAAGCTCCCACAACTTCTGAAGGCAAGCTGTTCCATTGGTTGATTGTTCTCACTGTCAGAAAATTTCTCCTTATTTCTAGGTTGAATCTCTCCTTGATCAGTTTCCATCCATTATTCCTTGTCTGGCCTTCGGGTGCTTTGGAAAATAGCTTGACCCCTTCCTCTCTGTGGCAGCCCCTCAAATATTGGAACACTGCTATCATGTCTCCCCTGGTCCTTCTCTTCACTAGACTAGCCATGCCCAGTTCTTGTAACCGTTCTTCATATGTTTTAGTCTCCAGTACCCTAATCATCCTGGTTGCTTTTCTCTGCACTTTTTCTAGAGTCTCAACATCTTTTTTATAGTGTGGTGACCAAAACTGGATGCAGTATTCTAGTGTGGTCTTACTAAGGCTTTATAGAGTGGTATTAGTACCTCACTTGATCTTGATTGTATCCCTCTGTTAATGCAATTTAGGATTGCATTGGCTTTTTTGGCTGCCGCTGCACACTGCTGGCTCATATTTAGCTGGTTGTCCACTAAGACTCCAAGATCCCTCTCACAGTCACTGCTATTAAGCCTGGTTTCACCTAGTCTATATGTGAAACTATATGCCAACAGTGAAGCATGATGGTGGCAGCATCATCATACTTTGGGAGTGTTTTTCAGCAGCAGGGACTGGGAGACTGGTCAGGGTTGAGGGAAAGCTGAATGGAGCAAAATACAGGGATTTGAAAACCTGTTCCACAGCACTCAGGACCTCAGACTAGGCTGAAGGTTCACTTTCCAATATGACGATCTAAGCACACAGCCATGACAACACAGGAGTGGCTTAGGGACAATTCTGTGAATATCCTAGAGTGGCTCAGCCAGAGCCCTGACTTGAACCCTATTGAACATCTCTGGAGGGACCTGAAAATGGCTGTCTACCAACGGTCACCATCCAACCTGACTGAGCTTGTGAGGATTTGCAAGGAAGAATGGCAGAAAATCCCCCAATCCAGGTGTGCAAAACTTGTCATGTAATACTCAAAAAGATTCTGGGCTGTAATTGCTGCCAAAGGTCCTTCAACAAAGTACTGAGTGAAGGGTCTTAATAATTACGCCAATGTGATATTTCAGGGTTTTTTTTTCTTTTTAATAAATTTACAGACATTTCTAAAATTCTGTTTTCACATTGTCATTCTGGGGTACCAAGTGTAGATTAATGAGGGGGGGGAAAAGAATTTCAATAAATGTAGAATCTGGCTGCAGCATAACAAAATTGACAAAAGTGACGTGGGTCTGAATACTTTCTGAATGCATAAGTGAAACAGGTATGTGTTGACAGTATTGTATTATCCTTGCCTCAGTTCCAAAATAACTCTGTTTCTCCTGTTGTAGTTCTTATAGTAACTTCTTATTCATTATAAAGTTTCTTCAGAAAAAAAGTCTATCTATCTATCATCTATCATCTATCTATCTATCTATCTATCTATCTATCTATCTATCTATCTATCTATCTAGCTATCTAGCTATCTATCTGTTGTATTTCTATCTATCTATCTATCTATCTATCTATCTATCTATCTATCTATCTATCATCTATCTATCATCTCTCTCTCTCTCTCTCTCTCTCTCTCTCTCTCTCTCTCTCTCTCTCTCTCTCTCTCTCTCTCTCTCTCTTTCTCTCTCTCTCTCTCATCATCTATCTAAACTCTTGTTCCCATAACCTTTAATTGGGAAAAACAGTGCATCATAGGGCAACAATTTTTGAAGGAAAGTACCTTAAATGAGCCACGGTGGCCCAGTGTTTAGAGTGCAGTAGTGCAGGCTACTTTTGCTGACTGCCGGTTGCCTGCAATTTGGCAGTTCAAATCTCACCAGGCTCAAGGTTGACTCAGCCTTCCATCCTTCTGAGGTGGGTAAAATGAGGACCCAGATTGTTGGGGGCAATATGCTGACTCTGTAAACCGCTTAGAGAGGGCTGTAAAGCACTGTAAAGCAGTATATAAGTCTAAGTGCTATTGCTATTGCTAAATGGTCTGAACTTACAGAGTGTGTCAAGAATCCAGGACCCATGAATTACAAGGAAATGAAATTTGGGGAAATTGTGATTGCTTCTGTACTCTTGGGCTGCTGCTGTGGTCTCATGATGCTCATTTTGAATGTTCTTTGACAGCTTCCAAATGCCTTGCAATTTCTTGCTCCCTGCTCCACCCAGCAGTTGCCAGAAGGGAAGGGAAGGGAAGGAGAGGAAGGAATAGAGATGGGAGGGAGGAACAGGGAGAAGGGGGTCCCCATGCACTTTTCCCAGTGTTACCACCCTCCACATGCTCCCCCAACCCACATCCCTTATGGCACCTCTTAAAGACACCTTCCCAACCACCCCTGTGCATCATCCATGACTTGAACAGTACCTCTCATATACTCTCACACACCCAGGCACCCTACCTAACACACACAATTCCTCCACAAATTTGGAAGTTACTCCCGCTCTCACTGCTTTTTCCCCACCCGTGGTCATTTTGTTCCTCTGTTTGGGTAAGGAAATATCTCTGAAACAATGATCCAGCAGGGCACCAGTTGCTAGTTAATGTGTTCTATATTCTACCCTGATATAGACAGTCAAAACATTTCTTTATATAACATATTTGTGCCTCTTCTTGATTTCTCTTCATTACTTTTGTTATCTCATGTCTTCAGACATTTCTGAAACCTGCTTGTTTATGTGGCATTTTTTAATCTCATGTGTGTTGCTATTCTTCTTTGAACAATCTGAAGCAAATGGATTTATTTTATTTGATTTGTTATACTACAGTACCAACCATTGAACTTAGTTTATAGTAAAAACTGTAATGCTTCAATATGTAATGCTTTGATAATTTGCACATTGGTATATGTACCGGTCTTTTCCAATCTCTAGGCCATATGGTTTTGTTTCATACTTGATGACACAGAACTGTTAGCACTTTAACTGCCCTTTCCATTTTAACTTTAAATACTTCAGTGTGTATTTTATTTGAACCTGGCTGTTTACTGTTTGACAGCTGGCCCATTGCATTTCTTATATCCCTTCCTAGTGGAGTTGCCCCTGAATACTCATTCTATAAATATTAAGATCCTTATGTTTATTAAACCCTTCTGTAAAGAGATGAGGGAATTCTTACAAATGTGCAGGTGAAGCATCTGGGTGGGATAGCTACTGCTCCAGAATACTGAACAAATTTTATAGAAATCTTGATAGTTTAGAAAAATGAGCTGAAAATAATAGAATGAAATTTACATTTCTTCAGTTAGAAAAAAGAAATGAAATGCACAAGTACAAGATGGGGAATAACTAGCTTGACAATTGCAGGTATAAAAGGGTAATATAGGCCACCATTTCTTCAGTCAGAAGGGGTCTCATTGCAAAGGTTTGACTTATGGATGGGCCTGTCACTTTCTGAATCTGTTCTCCCACTCACCCTATTGCATTTCTTTATGCAATCATGCACCGGTGGTTTTAAAAAACAAATTGGCATGGCTGCCAGGATACAGCCACTTAAAGTATGATGAAACTACATAAAAGGAAATCAAATTGGAACTTTGAATCTGAACAGACATAATACACTGTGTGCACAATTATTAGGCAAGCTGTATTTTGGAGGATTAATGTTATTATTGAACAACTACTGTGCTTTCGGTCAATCCAAAATGTTAATAAACCTCAAACCTGAATATTTAAGAAAGTAAAAGTGAGGTTATGGCTTTCTTAGGAGAATATGTGTGCACAATTATTGGGCAACTATTAGTGTGCAGAATTATTATGCAACTAAATAAAAAATGAAAATTTTCCCATCTCATTCATTTATTTTCATCTGTTACAGTGAGAATAATAAACAAACAACTCAAAATTGACAAATAAACATTTCTGACAGTTCAAAATAACAATCAGTGAACAATATAGCCACACTTCTTTTCAATAACAGTCATAAGCCTTCCATTCATGGAGTCTGTCAGTTTCTTGATCTGTTGACGATCAACTTTTTGTGCAGCAGCAACCACAGCCTCCCAGACACTGTTCAGAGAGGTGTATTGTTTTCCTTCACCATAAATCTCCTGTTTAATAAGAGCCCACAAGTTCTCAATAGGGTGAGGGTCAGGTGAGGAAGTGGGGGCATGTCATTATTCTTTCATCTTTAAGGTCTTTACTGGCTAGCCATGCAGTGGAGTATTTCAATGCATGCGATGGAGCATTGTCCCGCATAAAAATCATGGTCTTCTTGAAAGATAAAGACTTTATCCTGTACCATTGCTTGAAGAAAGTGTCTTCTAAAAACTGGCAGTAGGTTTGGGAGTTGATTTTGAGTCCATCTTCAACCCGAAAAGGTCCAACTATCCAACTATTAAGGTCCAACTATTATCTTCAATAATACCAGCCCATACCAGTACATCACCTCCATCTTGCTGGCATCTAAGTCGAAGTGGAGCTCTGTGCCCATTACTGATCCAGCCACAAGTCCATCCATCTGGTCCATCAAGAGTCACTCTCATCTCATCAGTCCATAAAACCTTTGAAAAATCTGTCTTCAGATATTTCTTGGCCACTTTTCAGAGTCAGTTAAATCTCTTTTTTAGCCCATTTTTCCTGAGGAAAAGAAGCTGCCTAATAATTATGCACACCTTGATATAGGGTGTTGATCTCCTTAGGCCACACCCTCTCTCATTACACAAATACACATCACCTGATATGCTTATATCCACTAAGCATTCAAGTTTATACAGCTTGCAGGAGGAAAATATGCATGACAATGATGATATGGTCAAAATACTCACTTGCCTAATTATTGTGCACATGGTGTAGAACTGCTCATTTCACAAAGTTCATAATGTAGAAGATGCGTACTTTTCCAGGAACTAATATGTATTGGTGAATGAGTTTATCTAAGTAATATTAATATCAGAGAAGTTAATCTACTTATTGGGGGGGTGGTCTTTGTATAAATACTAAGAATAAGCTTTGATACAAATTATATGAAGAAATCAAGGCAGCATATACATAAAATCAATCAATAAAAATGTACATTTTTTTCATTTTGCTTCTATTGTACTTTTCATATATTTCATTTGCTTTGTTTCTTCTTAGATCTCAGAATGGAGATGAAAATGGAACTTGGCCAAACAATCAGTTTGATACTGAAATGCTTCAGGCTATGATTTTAGCATCAGCAAATGGTCAGTTTCCACAAATAATCTAGCCTATTTTAGTACTGCATTCCCATCCCTCCTCACAACCCTTTAAAATTAGTCTAAAATGTACTGCAAAATATTTGTGTTTGATGGCAAGAAAGCTAAAGTGTCTCTTATGTTAAATTAGTCAAAAGTCACCACATATTATAAAAAACATTATATTAAATATATTCATAGAATGAGATTGGATGGTTTGGAACCATATGTAAGTCTGAGAAGTCTTTGTGCTTTAATTGCACTGTAAAATAGATAATACTATGCATATTGAAATTTAAGGCTTAGAAGTTATAAATTGGTACAGGTAGTCCTTGACTTATGACCAATATGGAGCCCAAAATTTCTATTGTTAAGTAAGACATTTGGTAAGTGAGTTTTGCCCCATTTTACAACCTTTCTTGCCACAGTTGTTAAATGAAATCAGTAGAGTTATTAAATTAGTAACATAGTTGTTAAGTGAATATGGTTTCCCCATTGACTTCACTTGTCAGAAGGTCACAAAAAGTGATCACATGACCCTGGGACACAGCAACAATCCTAAATATGAGTCAGTTGGCCAAGCATCTAAATTTTGCTCACATGACCATGGGGATTCTGCAGTAGTTGTAAGTGTGAAAAACATTCATAAGTCACTTTTTTCAATGACATTGTAATACTAAATGATGTAAGTCAAGGACTACCTGTATATGATACCAGAACTTGCTAAGTCCTGTATTGTGTACTATTTCCTTATTTTACATTCTTGGAGTACTTACCAATTCTGGATATAAAATTTTTCATGCTTTCTGATAAACTTCGTTTCATGATTTGGTTCTCTGTATGTATGTTAACTATTCCATAAACTGAAACAAGATATTGAATGAATTTGTAACATGAATAATAAAAAATACAGTGCTCAAATACTCTATTCTCATATTTCAGTGGAAGGGATTTTTAAAGAATGGGAAATTAGTTTATTTTGCTCTTAAAATGAAGTGAATCAGGCAGCATATAAATTTAAATAATGCTACTAATAATAAGATAAAGAAAAAAGTTTGGATAAAAGTCTGGATAATTGGATGCAATTACAAAATTTCTGGAACATCACTTCAACACCATCAGCATTGACAAAATCACTATCAGTCTATTGCAAAAAGCAGCTTTACTTGGAACAGTTTACATCCTGCAATGATATCTTTAACACCATCAAACCAGGGGTGGGTTCCTCCCAGTTCGGACCGGTTCTCCCGAACTGGTAGCGGCCCGCTGGTGATGTCACGATGATGTCACCAAACCAGATCGGTCGATGCCGGTCCGTGGGGGCCGCCATCTTTTTTCTGAATTTTTTTTTTGAATTTTTTTGAATTTTTTTTCCTTCTGAGCATGCGCAAAAGCCAACCTCCGGCACTGTGCATGCGGTCGCCATCTTTTTTTTGGCTTTGGTTTTTGTGTGTGTGTGTGTTTTGGTTTTTTTTGTTACTGTGCATGCGCGCGCGTGCGAGGCGTGCCCATGCGGCGCAGGAAGGAGCGAACCGGCAGCAAGGTAAGTTGGAACCCACCCCTGCATCAAACAATATCAGCCTATCCCAGCTCCTTGAGAAGAATTTGATAGCCAAATCCAGTCTGATGTTTTCTGTCTGACTGTGCAACCAACCATAAGTATAACAGATTTCTCAGAGAGGATTTAGGTACATATTATAGACGTACTTCAGCAGCCAAAACATTATTTCATATGGTCTGTCCTATTACTGCACTTGGGGTTGAAAGTCTAGCATTAATAGCAGAACTTCAGACCCATTGTTGTGGATTAAGGATTTATAAATTGTGCCAAGCTGAATTCCACAGTATTTCAAACTTATCAAGACATTGAGCATTGTGATATTTTGTGAATGTTGATAGCCAAAATAATTATTATACAATACTGAAGGAAAAATCTGCATTTAATGCAATGCTTGAATTAAATTTTTGTTTTGAATAAAGGGAGAAGGAAGAGGTCTTTCAAGGTGTTCAAAATTATTGCAAGGTTTTAAAACATGGTATAATATTAAATCTGGGTGTTGTTGTTATTGTTGTTTTAATTTTGTTGATTTTGTTTTAATCTTTTTAAACAGTAAATCTATATGTGCAGACTATGTCAACCCTATATATATATTTTGGAAGCGCCAGAGATTGGAATACATAATTATTGGAGAGGCAATATATGTTACTTCTCTCACCAGAGGAACTAATAATACAGGATTTTTTTCAGGGAATTCAGGCAATTGTTCTTCATGTTTCAAGCAGATATTAGAAATTTATTTAGATATGCTTGTATAATCTAACCTTTTCTAAAACATATCCCTCTTGAATTGCAGGGAAGAGAAAATTTTCTTTTCAGTCAAATCTGCATATACATGACATTATTCAAGTATTACTTTAAAATCTATTTATTTCCCCTCTTCCTGTCCTAATACTCTTGCAGAAGCTGCTGCCGCCGCTGCGGCTAACCCAGATGGAAATTCTACTCTGGGAGGAGGAGCAACAGCAGGTACCATGGGGCTCAGCACCAGGTATGGCCCCCAGTTCACCCTTCAGCATGTTCCTGATTATAGACAGAATGTGTATATCCCTGGGAGCACTGCTACCCTCTCCAATTCCGCTGGCAAACGTGATGGAAAACCTGCAGCCTCTGGAGGGGGAAATAAGAAGAAGTCAGGAAAGAAAGAGAAGAAGTAGGATCCACAGGATAACACAGCCACTTCCACGTAAATCTAAAGGGCAGACTCTTCCAGCACTCCCCCAGTTCATAGCCTAGGATGGAAGATGAATGTGAATTTGTGGTTAAACTTTTTTTAAAAATATGGAACATTGTGAATGTAGTACATTGTTGTTGTCATCTAAGTTTATGAGTAGATGTACTGCTGTTATTCATGAAGAAAAATATCTGAATAATAACAAATACAATGTATACTCTTTCAAGGACAATGTAATATGCAAGGTTGTCAGATCTTTGAAACATTTTCTTTATTGAAGATCTGCATCACCAACAAAATTTAGGATGGGCTCTGCTCATTGTAAATAATTATTCTGAACAGAGTTTTTTATTTATATAAGTTCCTCCATTTTTACAAAAATTCTCACTTTTCCAAATTTTGATAGAAGTTCTGGGGGGGGGGGGGGTTAGACATCATTTCAGCTGGAATCCTTGTTATGATATTGATAGGGAGTGCTTTAATTCCTGCTTTGTTTTAAAAGAAATGTGTATCCTGTATTATTATAAGAGAATGAGATTCAGCTACATTTATCTTTTTTACAAGTTTAACCAATGATGGCCAGAAAAAAATTAAACTGATGTTGTAATTTCTGAGAAGCAAGGAGTGCATTGCAATGGGAAAATTTTCATGCACAGAACATTGTCATCGATATAAGCAAGACAGAGAACACTGCCACTCATGATTGATTTACAGTGATCTCTAAAGAGGCAACACATCTCATCACAGTATATGTATACTAAATGTTTTCTAGAAAAAGTTGAAGAAAAAAGTCATTCACTTGTGAGCATAGTGAACTACTGCTCATATCTTTACTTGATTCCTGAGGGAGATGTCTTTGTTAACTGGATGAGCTCTGCTGATCTTATAGGTAGAACATTAAAAATAGAATGCTTCACATTTTTCTGCACATCAAACTGCATGCAAATCACTTCACATTTACAGGACAGCTGACTTCACACCCAAGCTTGAATTGGGAAATTTATTGCATGACATGAACAGCATGTTAATATGCTCTCAAGTGCCCACATCAGCACTGTCTGTGAGTAAAGTTCACAAACAAGACGCATTGCCCTTCCTCAGAGAGATTGGGAAGCTTGTGTATTTCATTTCTCTGTGCAGTATAGCCAAAAAATAATGTTTATTTGTTGGTCTTCACAATTTGATATTAAATAGAAAGTGGCTGATTTGGGAAAGCTAAGGGACCAGGTCCAATTAAGGTATACTGGAATTAGAACTGGACAAATTGCAAAGCCAATCACTTTATTCCTGAACTTTTATAAATATTAAACAAATGACATTGTATTGATGCAATCAGGCAATTTGAGGCCCCTACCACTACCTCTTCTTGGATATGAATAGACCTTAAAATATTAAAAATACAATTTGTGTTACTATGTTTTGAAATTGCTAGATTTACTCTTTTACCCGCATCATTTCATAGCCTAGTATGGACAAGAAGTGAGGTTTCCTAACTCTGGCCCATTTGATAATGTAATGGCACTCTGAGTCAAGTGGGAAATTGTAATGTTACTTGGCAACATTGGTTGTCTTTCTAGATATATTGTAGGTTTCCTGTACTTTCTCACGGTTTTCTTTATTGCAACAAAAGAGCCATAAAGAATCAGAGGAGCATATTTCCAACATGGAGGGCGAACCACTAGTCCAAGAACTTTTTTTACATTGTAATAAATAGTTTGCTTGAAATAGTCAAAACAGGTCAGTTTAAACATATGACAAGTTTCCGAAGTTGCCTCCCAAACTGATTGGCTATGTTATTGTCACTGCTAAGAGCATTTTATGAACTATTTGATGCTTTCCCTGTGTCTAGAAAGTAGGACTTGTCTACAAGACGTTTTTGTCTACATATAGGTTTTATAGTGATCCCAAACACTTCTCCATCAACTTTTTCTTTGGTGACTGCACTAGAAACAGTTTACATAGTTAGTGAAATAGACAACAAACTAGTGGGATGTTCTGTAGCATGAGCCACATTTAAATGAATGAGAGCGCAATAGTCCTCCTGTCACACAGCTCCTGTTTATCTCAATGCAGTTTGTGCAGGTACACCTCTGCTAAAGCTTCTTATGTAATCGAGTAGTTAACATGTGACCTTTCCCAAAGTACTGTAGATGAATCTTAGTTAATCTTGTTTATTTTTTCATCTACACCTGAAAATAGTGTAGTAGTGCGTAGTGATGTGTGTTTTTTATTTGTTTAATCTTAGTAATTGAGTAGTGGACATCAGTATTTTATATTCTTTTGGATCTTCTTCATGTGTGTTCATTGTGCTTTTAACTGTATGTGAATTGAAACACACTTACTTGTCCCTCCAATGTGTCTAATATTGAGCTATACTTATATATTATATATATGCTTATATCCTTCTTATATCCATGTAACTGATATTGATGTGTTAACACGCAAGTTTTATACTCTAATATTTATATTGCTTTTTTCTTTGAGAAAAATAAAATCTTTTCTTCTGATGTGTATGGTATGGCATGTTTCTAGTGAACAGGGTTTGAGTTTTAAAAATCTGAAAAAATATGTGGGTGCAAGCACATTGAAACAAGGGAGTGTAGACTTTTATAATGCCATTCTTCTAAAAATGTCATATTTAGAAATAGAAAAAGAAATGTGTTCTATAAGTTAACATTCTATTCTTTGGGCAAAAGATTCTGGACACACAGCCCGGATATGGACAAAGAAAATTAAGCAAAATTAAGACAGGCACCAGATTGGGATTTCCAGAGATGTTCTGCTTGAGATGGTAAACTAGGAATTACAGCAAAACAGTGTCCACAATCCCAGACCCTCACTGACAGTCCAAAGATATATTGTGGTAGATGGTAGCAAACGAGCACCGGAAGATTTAGCACAGTGGTTCCCAAAGTGGGCGGTACCACCCCCTGGGGGGGATGACTTAGGGGGGCGCTAAGAGGCAAGGGTGGCGGCAGGGGGGCACTAAGAAGGGCAAGGGGGGCGGCAGGTGGTTCACCAAACTGGTCCTGTCCCTGCGCCCCCGCCGCCCATGTCCACCCAATCGCCCGCTCGCCGCTTTTCCCGCCACGCTTTTCCTGCCTTCCACCCGTGCTGGCTCCACGGCGCTTTGTGGCTCCAAAGCAGCCCGCTGGCTTCTCAACCGGCCACCTGCCTGCTCTCTTTGCGGATCAGCCCAGCCGACCGCCGGCGCCACTCTGGGAACTTGGACCACGGCGCCGGGTTGGAAGTCAGTGGGCTGCTTCAGAGCCCCAAGTCCGCAGAGTTGGCACGGGAGGCACGGGTGGAAGGCAGCCTTTTCTACAGCATCCTTCTTCAGATCGCCCTGCAGGGCTCTGCCTTTGCAGAAACGGGGCGGGCGGTTTTATGGAGGATTGGCAGGGGGGATGCCCAGGATGGAGAGCGGGGCAAGAGAAGACACAATAGGCTGCGCTGCCCCGGCCCCGCTCAACCACGCTTCTTCCAGCCCATCCGTCCCACGGGATGAGACAATTGGCCACTCCTCCTCGCCTAGCCTTCCTCGCCGGGCGCTGCTGCACTGGCGGCTCCGCCCTGCCCAGCTCCACCCGCCGTCACTTCCCACAAACTTCCCAGGAGGCGGCTGGAGCGAGGGGCGGGCGGGAGCGCGTGGGCCCGGCTGGTGCTAGGCTTACCTTTCTTGCGAGGCTCGGAGACCGCCTGGCATGCCCATCTGCCGGCTCTCCACTTTCTGCCTGCCGCGCCAGCCCTGAGGCCAGCGGAGCTCCATAGATGCGCAAAGGTCCCGGAGCCGAAGCCGGGAAGGTGAGAGGGGCGGCGGCGGCAGCAACCGCGCTCCGGCAGCGTCGCATCCCCTGTCATGTGCCATCCAGGAGCACGGTCTCCGGGCGGGGAAGGCCCCCGCCAGCCCAGAGACCGTGCTCCCGGACGGCACATGGCTTACCTTTCTTGCGAGGCTCGGAGACCGCCTGGCATGCCCATCTGCCGGCTCTCCACTTTCTGCCTGCCGCGCCAGCCCTGAGGCCAGCGGAGCTCCATAGATGCGCAAAGGTCCCGGAGCCGAAGCCGGGAAGGTGAGAGGGGCGGCGGCGGCAGCAACCGCGCTCCGGCAGCGTCGCATCCCCTGTCATGTGCCATCCAGGAGCACGGTCTCCGGGCGGGGAAGGCCCCCGCCAGCCCAGAGACCGTGCTCTCAGACGGCACATGACGCGGAACGCGATGCTGCTGGAGCGCGGTTGCCGTCGCACCTCTCGCCTTCCCGGCTTTGGCTCCGGGACCTTTGGGGCGCGTCGGGGTGCGCACCTATGGAGCTCTGTCGGCCTCAGGGTCCACCGGGCTCCGGGCTGGCGGGGGCCTTGGCGGGGCAGGCAGAAAGTGGAGAGTCGGCGGATGGGCGTGCCGGGTGGTCTCCGAGCCTCGCCAGGAAGCTAAGCCGAGCTGTCGAAGAAAGACAGACAGAAAGAAAGAAAGATGGTAAGAAGGAAGACAGACAGACAGACAGAAAGATGGTAGGAAGGAAGACAGACAGACAGACAGACAGACAGACAGACAGACAGACGTAGGTAGGTAAGTAGGTAGGTAGGTAGGTAGACAGGTAGGTGGGTAGGTAGGTTGATAGGTGGATGGAT
>QLTV01002245.1:74193-86911 GCA_003457575.1 Thermophis baileyi
AGACAGACAGAAAGAAAGGGAAGAAAGATAGAAAGAAGGTAGGAAGGAAGAAAGACAGAAAGAAAGAAAGATGGTAGGAAGGAAGGAAGACAGACAGACAGAAAGAAAGAAAGATGGTAGGAAGGAAGAAAGACAGACAAAGAAAGAAAGAAAGAAAGTTGGTAGGAAGGAAGGAAGAAAGACAGACAGACAGAAAGAAAGAAGGGGGAAGGGAGGGAAGAAAGAAAGAAAGAAAGAAAGAAAGAAAGAAAGAAAGAAAGAAAGAAAGAAAAGACATGACCACAATTGAGCCCAAAATTTTGGTTGCTAAGCAAGAGCGTTGTTAAGTGAGTTTCACCACATTTTACAAATTGGCCACACCCACCGGTCACCTGACCACCAAGCCATGCCCACCTGAAGGGGTGGGGGTGAGGGGCACTGAGGATGAGTTTGTAGCACCAAGGGGGCGGTGGACTGAAAAAGTTTGGGAACCACTGATTTAGCAGATCGAGATTCACAAGTCATCCAATACTGTAACCAGTGGGGTCTCCATCCCATATCTGTGTAGATTCTCAATCATCCAGGTCCAATTGCCTTTTGGAAAAAAACATCTTTGGTGATCTCCATCCCAAGCTCATGCCTTAAACTACCCAGAACCCTCTTGTTCAAGTCCTATAGTTTTTCTAAGAAGTTAGAGACTGGATTATAATTCTCTAGGCTGGATCCAGGGGTAGCTTTTTAAGGAGGGAGCATGCCCTGACTCATGTAAGGTTGGCAGTATTAACCTCACCAAGGATGAAGTGATCACCTCCTGGATCTATGCAATCACTGCCTCTATCAGTGCTTGTACTAGTCAGGAGGGACTACATTACAGATGGCTGAGCTCAGTCTAGAACAATATTATCTCATGAGTGGCCTCCCCCCCCCACACACACTACCTCAGAGTGAATGAGTGATTTATAATGCTTGGAGCTTCTCACACATCTTTTATGTTTGCAAAATCCTATGCATTCTATGAAAGTATGCCTAATATCCTTTTTAATAGTCAAATTGATTGCAATTCTATATTTTAAAAAAAGAAAAAGGACTAAGTGCAGGAGTACTGTACTAAAAGGCAGGTAGGACTAGTGAAATAAAACAAATTAGGGATCATCTTTAAATCACAAAAAGCTCATACAAGTAAAAAATATCTGTTGTTTTAACCATCAGAAAATGAAAATATTGGTTTGCACAGAGTTTTATAGAAAACATTCAAAGAATGCATTAGGGCTGCAATAGAGACTAATCTCTGGTCCCAAGAAATTAGGAGGAGGGAAAACTCTTCCGAGGGGCCACAGTAGCCCATGGATGAAAAAAGGACCCCAATTACACACTGCAGTACAGTAACCACAGTACTGTTCATAAAGGCACCCGGAAAATCCCTCCATACCTCAAGAATCCAGGTATTATAATGGCCTCTCTGCCTTCCAAAACACACAGTATCACTCCATTGTTCTTCTCAACTGACCTAACAAAACATCTAAAGGAAAAAGAAGGCACAAAGGTCACTAAAATGGTTCACGGATATACCTGGGAACCTTCTCCCCACTCTGTTCCCGCAGATGAAATATACTTGGGAAGAAGCAGGGACAAAGCACCAACCCGCCCACCTCCCCCAGGTTCAAGGTTCAGCAGTCTCTGGCGCATACCGATGTTTTACAACATTGTTCGGAAAAAACCTAGGAGGGAGGAGGCAGATCTCTATCCAAGGAAGAACATGTCCCTCCAGTGCGTGTAGCTTCCCTACCGCCTCGCTGGGGGAATGCAGATTACAACTGCTTTACTGGATACGCTTTGTGAAAGCAACCCCTTCCTTTTGCCTCAGATTCCAGCAAGATGCAATCTTTCAGGCTTGAGGAGGAGAAGGAGGAGGAGGAGCGGGGAGGGAGGGAATGAGAAGAAGGTCCCTTCTCTCAATTGGAAACCATTATCACCTTCCTGTGACACTTTTGTACATGTGCAGAAGAGTGTGCCAAAAGCGACTTGCCATTAATGCCCCCATCAAAGAAGCAATGGAAAAAGCCCCCTCCCCACCAGCTCCCTCAACTCATGACAAGATTTCCTATTGGGTGTTGCGATGATTGTGTTCCCTGCGAGGACCTGAAAGGGGGGGGGGAGTGGGCATGGGTAAAGATGTGGGTGGATGGAGAGCCTTTAAAGGAAATGATTTGGAATGTCGATTAAAATACTTGTGGCACCAGTAAGAAGGCACACAGAATGATCATTTGAATCACAGAATTTGTCATAAGTTTGTTTATTGGTGTCATGTTGGAAGAAAAATCAGGTCTGGCTCCAAGCTGGAAATAAAATGGAGGCTGGCTGTAAGAAGAGAAGGTCTCTGTTTCTTTGGATGCCAGAAACTTTAGTGACAGCAGCATGTTTCTGGGGTGGCTGACAAAATGGGGTTGGAATAGGTGGGCTTTTATACATTCTTTGGGGCTTTGTGATTGAGATGCCTGTTCCTATGTAAGAATGTATCCTTTAATATTTTAATGGCTGTTGCCATATTCCTATGTGGTCATGTAGGGGTCATGGCTGGCTCTTCAGGCAAAAGGGGAAATGCAAATCCTAGGTGTTTTTCTGAGCCAATCTTGTCAGCTTGCCTAATTGTGTTACTTATTTGGAGTCTCTTTGCCTATGAATAGATTGGCCCAGTCTTTCTGAATGGATACAAAATCTACATTCCAAAAGACCAGCCTCTTCAAGTTTCTGCTTGAAGCTGTTTTCCTATGAGACTGCTTTCTGCCTTCAAGAACATGTTTCTCCATTTCTCCTTTGGGGAAATATAACATTCTACCTCTTTTAATATTCCCCAAAATATTTCATTTGGGGGGGGAGGCTTCCCACAGTCAGAAGCATCACAATTAAAATAAGGCATACTACATAACATTTAAAATTTAAAATACAAGATTTAAATATGTACAAATTAAATAGATCTTGCTCTGAAACTAGCAACATTAATCACATTCTGTTGTGCTGCCATGAGGTCTTCAAGTGTTCACTGATTGGGGCACAAATCATATATGTTGTTGTCTACATGTAAAAAAATAATTGTGTGCACCCCATGAAGCCACCAGGAGGCCATACTGAAATGAAGGCCCCCCCCCCCCAAATCCAACAACAGGCATGTAACAGAAATTGATATGTGAGCTGCATGTGCTATGCACACAAACTGCAATCAACCACGTTGTCTATGAGAGCTTTCCAACTATTAGAAGAATTTCTGTGGATGACCTTGCCCCTCCCCAATAGCAGGATTAGCGCCAGTCCCGATTCGTAAGATTTATATCCACCCTCCCTTAAACAAAAGCAGGTCCGCTACTCATATATTCCATTCACTGGAAGTACAAAGGTAGGCAGAATCTGGGCAGAATTCCTGTGTATAACAGTTCTGAAACAGCAGCATTTACTCTGGTTCCTTTAGCACAGGGTTGTCAAACTCAAGGCCCGCGGGCCGCATCCGGCCCGCAGGATGCTTAGATCTGGCTCACGGGGCCGGTCTGGAAATAGCAAAGGACCGGCCCGCGGTGCCTCTGCTACAGGGGTGGCTCGCAAATGTGAGCGCGCACGTGCCTAGTCCGCACATGCGCAAAGCCTTCTGTGCATGGGCAGAGCGTCAAAAATGTGACGTGCTTATGTCCAGGTGGGTGGGCGGGGCCACCTGCAGTCAGCGCTACCGGTTTGCCCGATCCGGATAGAACCGGCTGAATACCACCACTGCTCTACTAGCAAAAATGAGTAAAAACCCCCCCACAACAGCTTTTGGTCTCCGGAGTGGCCCAGGCGGCCTTCCAGGCCCAAAATGAGGCCTCCGGAGTACTGCAGGAGGCCGTCCTTGACTCAGAAGCAGGGATGGGTTCCACTTACCTTCTCTACCGGTTCGCATCGCGACAGAAGTGTGTGTTTTGCGCGCGCGGGCTCGCTTCGCTCGCATGCGCGCCTAAATCACATTGCGGAAATGACCCTCTGCACATGCACAGAAGCCTCTGCGCATCTGCAAAGGGTTCTTTTGTCAGCCGCGGCAACCAGAGAACCGGTTCGGGGGCGTGGGCAGCCAGCCATTGCTGCCGGTTTGGCGAGCGGATGCAAATTTCCACCATGGTACTGGAGAACCGGTCCGAACCGGCAGCAACCCACCCTGCTCAGAAGGTTATAAAAGGGAGGAAAAGTAAAATATTTTACCTTTCAGGCTTGCAGGATTCTGCTACTAGCCTATGTCAATAATTTATAGTTCTAGTCTTCCTATGGAGTCAGTTTCTTGATCTGGTCTCTCTCATAAGGTGATCAAGTAGATCAAGTAAATATTAAAAACAAAAACAAAATCACAGAAAAGTATATGTCAATAATTTATAGTTCTAGTCTTCCTATGGAGTCAGTTTCTTGATCTGGCCTCTCTCTCATAAAGTGATCAAGTAGATCAAGTAAGTATTAAAAAACCAAAATCACAGAAATGTACGCCTCCCTATTTTTATAAGTTTATAAAACCATGTCTGCGGAGGTGCGGTTCCGTGTCACGCCCACCATGGCCACACCCACCATGGCCACGCCCACCCCACACCCACACCTGGCCCACCAAAGTTAAACCCAATCCTGATGTGGCCCTCAATGAAATTGAGTTTGACACCTCTGCTTTAGCATAGAGCTGCATGATACACTATCCCCCATTCTCAAGTCTCAGGAAGTGGAATTTATTGCAGGTTTAAACAGCCAGACCCTGGGAACAGATAGGACATTTGTTAGCAGTGGGAGGAACACCCCAACTCCACCGGCTGCAGGAGAGGCTGATTCTTCTCTTGCTTCACTAGCAGAAATTAAAGGGCGGGACGTGCACATTGTACCAGACTGCAAAACTCCAAATGGCCGTGAGATGCCAATTAAGAGTTTAGTAGTCCATGTTTCTTTCTGCCACCTATTTGTCAGCCAGGTTTTTCCAGGCTAGGTATGGCATGTTTAATTCTCTCTTAATTCAGATGTTTCAGATCCAGGCCTCTGTATGTGTCTTTTCTGCATGTCCTTTTGTTTCTGATCATACAACATTGCCCTTTGCAAACTTTCCTCTGAAACTTATTCCAAACAGTTTGCCTCAGATCCCGTTAGTGAAATTCATTTTCAATTTTATCTCAGACTGTGTCTAGCACTTCTTTCCACATCTTGGCTTGTTTTCTCATTCAACACTAGGAATAATAAAGCATATTTTTTTCTTTATAGGAAATAAAAAATATTTGATTTGATTTTACTTGTCTCTTTTAGGCAAATTTAAATTATGTGCTAGAGATTTAATGACTTAATTATTCAAGTCTAACCATTATTTTCCTCCTGAGTAAAATGGTAAAATATGGGCTAGATCAGTATTTCCAAATTGTTCAAGACTTGAACAATGGGCTCTATCCAACAAAATGAAATTTAACATGGAGAAAAGCAAGGTTTTACATTTAGGCAGGAAAAACCAAAGGTACAAATACAGATTAGGCAAAACCTGGCTCAAAAAAAGTAACTGTCAGAGGGACCTTGGAGTCCTAGTGGACGATCACTTAAATGAGTCAGCAGCCAAAAAAGCTAATACAATCCTTGGTGTATAAACAGAGGCATAGAATCAAAATCATGTGAAGTATTATACTGCTTTATAAATACTGCATCCAGTTTTGTCATCACATTACAAAAAAGATGTTGAGACTTTGGAAAAAGTGCAGAAAAGAGCAACTAACATGATTAAAGGTCTGGAGACTAAGAAGTATGAAGAACAGTTGCAGGATTTGGGTATGGCTAGTCTGGAGAACAGAAGGAACTAGAGGTGACATGATAGCAGTGTTCCAATATTTGAGAAAAAACAGGGGGTCAACTTATTTTCCAAAGCACCAGAGGGCAGGATAAGAAACAATAGATAGAAACTAATCAAGGAGCAAAGCAACCTGGAATTAAGGAAAAACTTCCCAACGAGAACAATTCCAATAAAGGAGAATATTTGTAGCTCTGGGTTGAAATGAGGGGTCCTTGGTGCTCTCTGAGTTTGCTTGTTTTCTTGAAGATATTTCATTATCCTAACTAGGTAACAACATCCGTGCTAGTGAGAACAATTAACCAGTGGAACAGCTTCCCTTCAGAAGTTGTGGGTGCTTCATCACTGGACGATTTTAAGAAGAGAGTGGACAGCCACTTGTCTGAAATGGTATAGGGTCTCCTGCTTGAGCAGGGGGTTGGACTAGACCTCCAAGGTCCCTTCCAGCTCTATTCTGAATTTGAATTTGAAAATTTTTCAAACTTGGCAGCTTTAAGATGTGTGGACTTCAATTCCCAGAGTTCCTCAGCAGTATTCTGGGAGTTGAATTCTGGGAATTGAAGTTCACACATCTTAAAGTTGCCAAGTTTGAAAAACACTGGGCAAGCTGCTAGGTGATATAGCTGCAAATGAAGTGGCTAACACTTTAGAAAAAGAGAAAGCCCCAAAATATCTACACTGTCAAGGCTCCGACTAATGAACCCAAGCAAATCAGAACTCTGAGACTGAGCTCCTTCTCAAAGGTCTTCTTTATTGAGTACATCATATCGGCATAGCTTCAAAGGAAAATCAATTCTAAATATTTCCTGCGGTTGCAGTATAATAAAACTAGGAAATAACCCCATTCCAAATGTCACAGGTCATGTTGGCCAATTGGGTTAATTGGCAGGCACTCCTTTCCCAACCTTATCCGTTGCTAGTAGAGATGACCTTGGTTCTCACAAGAAAGCTCTCTGTTGTGTCTAGAAAAGCCTCCTTTCCCCCTTCCTCCTCTCTGTGGCAACTGAGGAACAGAAAGATGGCTGCTGCCAGATTTGGTTCAAATTGACAGTTGGCTCGCCCCCCTAGTGAGTGAGAAGTATCTGGAAAATACCAAATGCAGACAGTTAAATATTTTCTAGCCACCCCTGCCATCTCCCGGCTGTCCTTTTGGCTTTTGGGGATTCCTCTCATGGAATTTTCTGATCAGCCTATCTGCTCTTACGTTTTGACTCGTCACCCAAGTGACTTCCGAAAGGGGATAACCCTTCCACTCTACTAAGTACTGTAACCTTCCCTTATACAGTCTAGAGTCCAGGATTCTTTTCACTTCGTAATGGGTTTCTCCTTGTACTATGATGGAACCTGGGGCTGCCCAAGCTACTGAACCTATTACCGGCTTTAATAAACTACTGTGGAAAACTGGATGTATTTTCCCCGACAGGCATGGGAGTTTCAGCTCCACTGTGATTGGGTTAATGATTTTTACAATAGGAAAAAGTCCTATAAACTTAGGAGCCAGCTTTTTACATGGCAGGTTTAGTTTTAAGTGTTTGGTGGAGAGATTTCTCCCCTATGTGAAACTGCTTCTCGGGGGATCACTTTTGCATCTCTGTGGCTTTGGTTAGTGCCTGTTTTACATTCCCCCAAGCATCCTTCTTTGCAGAACTTGGACCCGGAGAGTGCTGGGGATGTACAGCTTTGGACTTTTCCATGCCAACCCATCTTGGGAGGTCAGGAGTTGTTGGTTGTCCCTGAACCAGAGGTGGGTTCCTGCCGGTTCGGACCGGTTCTTTAGAACCGGTAGCGGGAATATCCCCCCGCTCGCTGAACCGGCAGCGATGGCAGGCTAGACACGCCCCCTAACTGGCTCTCTCGGCAGCGCCATAGGCGCCACCATCTTGTTTTTCACTTGTTTTCCCCCACCATCCAGTCAGCTGGGCCACGGGCACCGTGTGGTAGGCTGTGGTGAAAGCAGGCAAGCGGGCGAGGACCGAGGCATGCGGAGATCAGCTGGGCCACGTGGTCTGAGCGAGCAAGGTAAGTGAATGAGCGAGGGAGCCAGAGAGCAGCTGGGCCACGTGTGTGACTCTAGGCACCGGCCAAGGCGGGCAAGGTAAGATAAGGAGTGGCTGGGAGGGACGGGCGGGGCCAGCCAGTGGTGCGATCAGCCAGTTCTCTGAACTGTGCAAAAAGTTAACAACCAGTGAATTCCACCACTGATTATATCCCAGAGTTCTAAAGGAGCTGGCAGATGTCATCTCAGAACCACTGTACCGCATCTTTCAAAAATCCTGGAGCACCGGAGAATTACCAGAGGACTGGAAAACAGCTGATGTGTCATGGCCCTGTTGCAAAAATAACAGCATATTTGAATTCTTGATGTAAAAACACATTTTAGAACCCCTCACTGAAAAAAAATCTCAAACATTAATTTTCATCCCATTAAATGACATGCCCTAAACCTCAGCCTACTTCTTGGTAAGATAGAAATATGTGGGATAAACAGTATTACTACCAGATGGATTTGCAGTTGGCTGATCAACAACACTCAGCATACAGCTACATGGAGGGAAGCATGCAGTGCAGTACCTCAAGGGGATTACTTGGGTTAGTGCTCTTCAACATCTTCATCAAGGATCTAGATGAGATAGAAGGGGAGCTCATCAAATTTGCAGAAGACACCATGTTGGGGGGAATTGCTAATACTTTGGAAGATATGCTCAAGATTTAGAAGGATCTTGACAGACTTTTAGCACTTTGTTCAATCCAACCACTCACTCATTGATGAGAAAAGTAAGATCCTGCACTTAGGCAGGAAAACCCAAATGCACAAATATAGAATAAGCAGTTCCAAGCGCAACAGTAGTAACTGTGAGAGAGATATAGATGTCCTAGTGGACAACCACTAACTAAGTATGAGCCAGTAATGTGCGGCAGCTGCCAAAAGAGCCAAAGCAATCCTAGGCTGCATCAACAGGGATAGAATCAAGATCACGAGAAGTGATAATAACGCTGATAAGGGATCTGGAGGCTAAATCATACAATGTGCATCTAGCCTAACAATGAGAAGAGTTGGGATGACATGATATCTGTCTTCCGGTACATGAGGGGCTGTCACAGAGAATGGGGGTTTAGAATAGAATAGAGCTGGAAGGGACCTTGGAGGTCTTCTAGTCCAGCACCTTTGAGTAGGACAAGAAACAACGGGTGGAAATTTGTTAAAGAGAGATCCCACCTGGAAATAAGGAGAAATTTCTTAACAGTGATAACAATTAATCAGTGGAAAAGCTTGCTTCCTAGAGTTGTGGGTGCTCCATTGTTGGAGAAAAGATTAGACAAGGATCTGTCTGGGATAGTATAAGGTCTCCTGCCTTGAGCTGGGGGTTGGACTAGAAAACCAAATATCCCTTTCAGCCCTATGATAGAATAAAACTAGAGTCTCTGTAATACTTCCTCCCTGTTTGTAACTTTCTGCTACTTCAGTCTCTTGTTCTAATCCTAGTCCCCAAAAGCCACCTCATGTAGACCATAACATTCTAATACTGATCATGATGGATTTTTACGTTCATTACTCACATTTCAAAATCATGGATGAACTATAGGTCCAGTGGTTGAGCTTTGAAAATCTGGAAAATTAAATCTCTCATATTTCTATGATTATTGTATAACTCTGATAATGAAAATCAAGGGAGTTGTTCTGGCCATTAGTTCTTAATACCTTCTATGAATGTAAGCTCCATGCCAGGTTGGAAGCTTGAATTCACAGTCCACATCCCCTCAAGCAATGACTGTTCTACATTAAGACTCCCTCAGTCCCTCCCTCTGCTGGAGATTGAAAAGGTTTTGTTTTTTGTAAAACGGATAGAAATTCATGGAAAGGAGCTGAATAAAGAATTTACCTATTTTTCTATTTGTAAATAGAAAACCTGCAGAAGGCCAGGAAACTGAATCCGGGGGGGGGGGGGCTTTGCTACAGGCAATCTCCTATTTTTGTAAATAGGTAAATACATGCAGACAGGAACTTACTCTAGATTTTTTTATTTCTCTTTTCGATCTTGTGCTAAGATTCATTTTCTTTATGACTAAATTTATGGAATTGGACATCTGATATCAGCCTACATGGATATCTCAGGCTATATTCACGAAGAAATATTTTCTTTAGAATCTTCAGATGTGTCGTATTTGTAACTGCTTCCTTGTGATTTGTAACATTTTGGCCAGTGGGCTCCTCATTCACCCCTGTTGGAAATAAACCAACAACTAGATCAGTTGAAACAAAGAGATTTTATTTTTAAAGATATATATATATATCTCGACGCCCCCCCCATGCCCCTCCTATCGGATACAGTCACCGATCACATCTACTCCATAACGCCTCAGAGACAACAGCATCTCTGACATGTTCATCAACACCTCTCCATTATTGCTCATAATATATTTTGCAAGCACAACATTTTCTTAACTCTCTTGCCTTGGCATTAAGGAATGTCCCTTTTAGTTGGGCCCCTTTCTAATTAACAAAAGAATATCTGTTCAGCATATATTTTCTCCAACTATCTTAAAGCAACTAATGTTTAACAAGTTCAAGCTGGAAGGGAACCTACAGGTCATCCAGTCCAACCCCCCTGCCCAAGCAGAATTAAATCTTCTACATTTATATAAATTTCTATATACTATTTTATTTTTGAATTTTCTTATATCCTACAATCTACCCCTTTCTATTTTATTACGCTCTTTCATAAAATAAAACATTATCTCCGGAATTCTCTTAAACTTTCTTCAATTTCTTCAGCAGTTCATTCATTTACATTGTTTAACATCATCATCATCATATGTTTCTCTTTATTTTGTGTGACAGTTACCATACCTTCAATAGTGCTTTGTACCACATTCTTTATAAGGGGTATAAGATATGGTAAACAGATTAATCCCAACATAACCATACCTGCCATAAATAAGGCTTGCTTCCGATTATTAAAAATTCCCCCCAAAAATCCTTATTTTGATAAATTGCTGTTCTCATTTTAGTATTCATTTCAGCCATAAGATCTAAGGCTAGTGCTGTCTCGTTAGTTATTATTTCTACCACAGCATGCAAACGAATGATTCTATTAATCATATAGATTGGTGTTCGATACCCATACATTCCATCAGCTGCCCATGTAGCAGGATCATAGTAAGCTATAATCCTTTCTGGTGGCCAATCTTCAGGAGCCCATCCTGTTACTCTCAATATTTTATCAGACATAAGTCTTTTTAATCTTTCTTGGGCCTGACTTTGCATTTTATCTTTTACACTTCTTATACTCCTGGATTTATATCCTGCTGCCCTAGCATCATCATAGACAGGCACACCCAAAACTTCTCCTTTTTGTATAGGAATGAGAAAGAAACGTAGTCTAATGGTCCCTAACACACAAGTACCACTCCAATTTCTTGGTAAACGTGTATAAGCAGTTTTACCACAAATCCAGTAAAGCCCATTCTAAACTTCTATTACAGATGTCTTTTATTCCCTGCATCTTCTTCCAGGTCTTAGGAGTATTAATGTACCAACCTGTTAAATTCCTCCTGTCTCCAGCCCACCATTCTTGTTATTATCCATACTTGGATCTCAGATATCGGGTCTCTTCCTCCTGCATTTATTCCAATTCCAAATCTCCAATCCTTCTTTTCCCATTCCTTTTTCTGAATGAACTGAGTACCGTTTATAACTGTAAGGTTTACTTGTTTACAATTTTCTTGTCCACAACTAGTACCATAGCTTCGTATTCTTTTTAAATTGATTAAAGTTTCTTGTTTTCCTCTCACACTCTTATTGTCCCTCTAAAACTCCAATAATTTCCCAGAACAGTAAACTCTGAAAAATGTTAACCATTCTAGAAGAAGATTGTCAATAATGATGATATCACACTCTTCTGTACAATCAGCGTGGATGGGGGCACAGTCTGAACAATGAGTACAATAGCAACACTCACACCAACATATGCAATCACAGAACCAACACATCAGGAAGGGGTATAGTCTCTGGCATCTCTCTGATCTTTTGGACACAATATAGGGATCCACTCCTCTTTTGCCCACCAAGATACCCAAGCACCCAGGAGTAGTAGAGCTATACTCAATCCTACTCCTATCCAATGCCCAGTATCATTCATCTGTCTCCAACAAAACCGGATAATTTTCTCCTTAAAAAAAAATCTTTTAGCAGTGTTTCAAGACTTCCACCACATTCATAACAAATATCCTCATGAAAATTTCTTAAAAGAGGGGTTGTTTTAAAAAGGTCTTTTTCCCAACCTCTATTTTCACTTAATACAATTCCCCTCTCACCATGTATCCTAATAGTTTTATAAACCTTATTTTTGATTTTTAACACCACATATATACTTTCCCAAGTTAGTTCTCTCTGTTCACTAGTCTTCCACTGGATTAGGATTCGCCTCCTTCTTTCAGCTCCTTCCACTCGGATTCGGAACCTGCGGGGGCGAGTCTCATGAATTCTTAGGCAAGTGTACTTTATTGTTTCTTTAAGGTCAACTTTAAGGGGTCCCCATGTGGGACACTGGTCCAGGTGACTGGTGGAGATACAGGGCCTTTCACACGTGTGTAATGAGTCCACCCCTTCTCCGCTGTCCGGACTGCTGTTTCGGAGGTGAGTAGTCCTTCCCACTTCGGGGTCAGTTTTTCCTCCCTCCAGCTCCGGATCAGCACCCAATCACCGTGGTGGAATTTGTGGACTGGAAACTCCAAAGGTGGTGTTTGAGCCAAAAGTCCTTGTTTCCTAAGGAAATCGAAGTAACTGGACAGTTTATGCACATATTGTTTCAATATCTTATCTCGAGTTTCCAGGGAATCAATACATATATTTCCTGGAGTAAAAGCTACTCCAAACAACAATTCATGTGATAATCCAATATCCTTTCTATGTTGGGTTTGTAT
>QLTV01002245.1:90031-102345 GCA_003457575.1 Thermophis baileyi
TGTTTAAACCGGGAAAGTCACACTATGTCCAATGTTGTTAATTGTATTATTAATAAGAAACTGGTAAAAAAATAATTTTCTCCATTTCTCTCTCTCTCTCTAGCTTTAGTAAATCACACACATTGCCTCCCTCCTTTTCCACAAATTTCTTTTCCTTACAACTTACTGTTTAGGGAATCAAAAGACATTCACACCAACTTTTCTTACTACAATCAGACTGCTTGTATAAACCATTTTCACATGCAAAAATCCCATTTCATACAAACAAATCTACAATTATTTCAGGGAGCTTTTTCACAAGCCAATGCACTCCATTTTACACACAAACACATATACACACACACACATATATCATTAATTTGCCAGACAGCCAAACTTATCACAATCAATTCAATCCTATTCAATTCTACACACTATTATTATAAATGCACATCTAAAAAATAATTTTTAACAGAAATCACATCAAATTTATCAAGTCAAATTATCTGAGTCTTCCCATTTAGACAGGCTTTACCTTTTTATTATCTACCCAATTTGGTAATTAATTTACGATAGGGTAGTTTTCCCCAATTATTTAGTATGTTCCCTAAAGGGCTCTGAGGGTCTATTTTTAATTTTGGGTTTTTCTGAATTTTCTTCACACATTTCTCTTGGGACCCACTAGTTGAATTGCCCATAATTGGTTACCAGAAAGGAGAAATCCTTTACCAACTTGAGTGAGACCTTTATTACAACACCACTTTGCCCTTTACCACAATCAGATGATCGCTAGGGGCTCCTCTTTCACTTAGTCCTTTACCATGGCCCAAGGGACCACTAGGGACGTCTTCACACAATTCTCACACAAGTCTCAGATTCTCACAGTCCTACCCAACCCCCAACCGCCTAGGGAGTGTTCTTATTTCACCAGAACTACTTACCTAGGTTCGTGCGCACGAAATCACCCGGTCTCTGGCAATCTCATAAATCTGGACCCTTCCCTTTTCTTTGTTTTCAACTGACCTTTATTTAAACAGGGCTCTGTCCGTGTTTTGTTCCGTGCTCCAAAACAGCTAAGACGATTTAGGACTGTTGAAATCAACAGGGCATGCCTTCCTGAAACAACTCAGCTGCAAAGGGCATCAGAAGGAAACAAAAGTATGCCCGCATTCTCCACCAATTTGTTGGAAATAAACCAACAACTGGATCAAACAAAGAGATTTTATTTTTAAAGAGAAATATATATATAGCAGTTTGCAAAGTGCGTTGGATCTTTCAGCCTGACCTCAAATTGAGGTTTGAGCCAAAAGCCACACTTAAGACTTCAAAAGCATTACATTTTATAGTTTCTATCTCGACGCCCCCCCATGCCCCTCCTATCGGATACAGTCACCGATCACATCTACTCCGTAATGCCTCAGAGACAACAGCATCTCTGACATGTTCATCAACACCTCTCCATTATTGCTCATAATATATTTTGCAAGCACAACATTTTCTTATCTCTCTTGCCTTTGCATTAAGGAATGTCCCTTTTAGTTGGGCCCCTTTCTAATTAACAAAAGAATATCTGTTCAGCATATATTTTCTCCAACTATCTTAAAGCAACTAATGTTTAACAAGTTCAAGCTGGAAGGGAACCTACAGGTCATCCAGTCCAACCCCCCTGCCCAAGCAGAATTAAATCTTCTACATTTATATAAATTTCTATATACTATTTTATTTTTGAATTTTCTTATATCCTACACCCCTCCCCCACAATTGATCTGCAAAGGTAATTGCATTTTCCTTTGTGCTTTCCTTTTTTTAACTACTTTACAAGCTTCTATATTATTATGATCTGGGCAGCTTGTACATATGTTGTTTCACATAGAATGTCTGCATTTTAATACTTAAGGTTGAAAAATGGGTTATTTAACATTATTGGAAGCCTACTGTGGACCCGATCAGCTAAGGAAGTTCAGCTGGTTGGGGCCAGGAAAAGAGGCTTTTGTGCCATGGCCCCTGCCCTTAGGAACATACTGCCACTGGAGATGAGATCTGCCCTAATCCTTCTGGCCTTCAGGAAGAGCCTTAAATAAACCCCCCCCCAAAAAAAATCAATACAACATACCAATTGATCAGTGGGATAATGTATGGATAAAAGGGCTGAAATTTACTTTATGCTTTAACCTCAAAGATAATTTCTATAAAATGATGTATAGATGGTGTTTATCCCAGATAAATGGGCTAAAATGTATAAAAGACCCCCAAAATAGTTGCTGAAAATGTAAGCTCAAATAGGAATATTTTATGCATTTTGCTGGACTTGTAAAAGAGCTAAACAATATTAGATGGAAATGAATAATGTGGTTCAGAAAATTTTGAAAATTCATGAACAATTTAGACTAGAAACTTTGTTAGGATTTATGGATAAAACAGTGGGAAAAAATACATGGTGTTTTATTGTTATATATGAAAACAGATGAATAACTTTTATACACTTAGCGTTGGAAAGATTCTATGATATCCACAATAGAGGAATAGTTAATAAAGATGACAGAATTGGCAACAGTGGCCAAGTTAATTGCCCATGTGAGAGAAAAATTACTGAAGAAATTAATCTGTAGCACCTTATAAACTTTTTTCAGGAGATGGAAAAAAATTTGGACATATGGATTTGATGATTATTAAAATTTTAAAAAGGGTAAAAGAATTATTTTAATAATTCTTATTAAATTATTTTTATTTCCCCTTTTCTTCTTTGGGGAAAATGGACATTTTATTACAGTCTTAAACTCAGAGCCAAAAGTAAGAATTCTTTATATCCTTGGAAGAAGAAGTCAGAAGTCATTTTCTATATATATATTGGATTGGATTTATGTGTATGCTTTGTAAAATGTAAATATGTACTTGTTGGTGTGGGACCCTGATGGAGGAATTGTAGGCTGGAAGTGGATGGTGCAGTGACAAAGAAAGTGCCACTGCTGCTCTGCTCAGAACTCATGGTCTTTTACTCTGTATTTAATCCTTTGTAATTTTAATCTGTTTTAACATAAAATAACAGACTTGGAAGGGACCTTGCAGGTCTTCTAGCCCAGAGGTCCCCAACTCCCAGGCTGTGGCCCATTACCGGGCCGTGGCCTGTTCGAAACCGGGCACATGAAGCTCCACTTGCGCGAGTGGATGGTGCTTGCGCTCGTGCGTGAAGCTCCATTCGCACGAATGGAGCTTTGCACGCAAGCGCCCTCTACTCAAGCATCTTCCACTCGCATGTGGAGCTTTGTATGCGAGTGCAAGTGTCTGCTGCTCATGCAAGTGGAGCTTCACAGGTGGGTGCAAGCACCCTCCAATCATGTGAGTAGAGCTTCATGCGCAAGCTGCCTCCACTTGCACAAGTGGAGCTTCACAGGCACGCACTTGCCCATTTTTCCCGCAGCTTGGTTTTGAACAGGTCGTGGCCCAGTAGTGGGTCATGGCCCAGGGGCTGGGGACTCCTAGAAGACCTCCAAGGTCTCTTCCAAGTCTGATATTCTATGTTAAAACAGATTAAAAGTGCAAAAGATTAAATACAGAGTAAAAGACCACGGGTTTGGACAGAGCAGCGGTGGCAGAGTGCAGCTTCCTGTGAGCGCAAGTGTCTGACGCTTCTGTGAGTGGAGCTTCATGTGCGAGTACAGCACCCTCTGCTCATGAGCAAAGCTCCATTCGCGTGAGTGGAGGGTGTGCATGCTGCTTGCACAAATGGAGCTGTGTACGCCTGCTACTCAAACGTTCCCCAGCCCTGCGCCAGGCCGGGACTCCAAGCTGGAAAGGTTGGGGACCGCTATTCTAGTCCACTCCCTCTTCAAGCAGGAGACCCTATACCAGTGATGGCAAACCTTTTTGGCACCGAGTGCCCACACTGGAATGTGTGTGCATGCAAGCGCATGTGCACGCCGGAGTGCCGGAAACCTGAAGATCAGGTGGCCGGCGTGCACATGTGCACTGGCCAGCTGGTCTTTGGGTTTCTGGTGCTCTGGCGTGCGCAAAGACCAGCTGGCCGGCGCACATGCACACGCTGGAAACTAGAAGAGCAGTTGGTGATGGTGCGCATGCCCACAGAGAGGGCTCTGTGTGCCACCTCTGGCACGCGTGCCATAGGTTCACCATCACGGCCCTATACCATTCCAGACAAATGGCTGTCCAATTGCTTCTTTAAAATCTCCAGTGACGGAGCACCCACAATTTCTGGAGACAACCTGTTCCACTGATTAATTATAATTATAGTGTAGTCTGCCCAGAGTTGCCTGAAAGCAAAGGCTCAGAATGAACAAAGACTTGCAATAAAAGTCAAAGATAATAAAAAAAAAAGTTTCTTCCAACATATAAATAACAAAAAAAAAAAAAAACAAGGAAACAGTCGGTCCACTAAAGAGAGAAGACGGCAAGGAAGTAACAGGCAACAGAGAGAAAGCAGAGCTGCTCAACTCATTCTTTGCATCGGTCTTCACGCAAAAAGAAACTATAACCCAACCTACCAGAAACATAACTGTAAAAAACAGACTGAAAATAAAAGTTAAAATAAGCAAAAAAACAGTAAGAGAACACCTGTCTGATCTTGATGAATACAAATCACCAGGACCTGACAGATTACATTCCAGAGTTCTAAAGTAGCTAGCAGATGTCATCTCAGAACCACTGCACCACATCTTTCAAAAATCCTGGAACACCGGGGAACTACCAGAGGACTGGAAAAGAGCTGATGTGGTTCCCATCTTCAAAAAAGAAAAAAAAACAGACCCAGGAAACTACAGACCAATCAGCCTAACATCAATACCCGGGAAGATACTGGAAAAGATAATAAAAAAACAGATCTGCCAACACCTAGAAACAAGTAAAGTAATAACTAGCAGCCAGCATGGGTTTGTTAAAAACAGATCATGCCAAACCAATCTTATTTCATTCTTCAACATAGTGACTAAATTAGTAGACCAGCGAAATACTGTGGACATAATATACTTAGACTTCAGCAAGGCATTCGACAAAATAGACCACAACCTACTTCTTCATAAGCTAGAAAAAAGTGGGATAGATAGCTTCACCACCAGATGGATTCACAACTGGCTGACAAACCGTACTCAACGAGTAGTCCTTAATGGGTCTAAGTCTACATGGAGAGAAGTAAGCAGTGGGGTACCACAAGGTTCCGTCTTAGGCCCAGTACTCTTCAATATCTTAATAAACAACATAGATGAGGGAATAGAAGAGGAACTTACCAAATTTACAGATGATACTAAGCTGGCAGGAATAGCTAACACCCTAGAAGATAGGCTCAAGATGCAGATGGATCTTGACAGACTTGAACACTGGGCCCTATCTAACAAAATGAAATTCAATGTAGAGAAAAGTAAAGTCCTACACTTAGGCAAGAAAAGCCAAAAGTACACATATAGATTGGGTGAAACCAGACTTAATAGCAGTGACTGTGAGTGGGATCTTGGAGTCTTAGTGGACAACCAGCTAAATATGAGCCAGCAGTGTGCAGTGGCAGCCAAAAAAGCCAATGCAATCCTAAGTTGCATTAACAGAGGGATACAATCAAGATCAAGTGAGGTACTAATACCACTCTATAAAGTTACAGGAACTGGGCATGGCTAGTCTAGTGAAGAGAAGGACCAGGGGAGACATGATAGCAGTGTTCCAATATTTGAGGGGCTGCCACAGAGAGGAGGGGGTCAAGCTATTTTCCAAAGCACCTGAAGGCCAGACAAGGAATAATGGATGGAAACTGATCAAGGAGAGATTCAACCTAGAAATAAGGAGGAACTTTCTGACAGTGAGAACAATCAACCAATGGAACAGCTTGCCTTCGGAAGTTGTGGGAGCTTCATCACTTGAGACTTTCAAGAAGAGATTGGACTGCTTGAGCGGGGGGTACTAGATGACCTATAAGGTCTCTTCCAACTCTGATAATCTGTAAAAAAATTACAAGATGGGTAGCATATAAAATAAATAAATACATACATACATACATACATACATACATACATACCATTAAAACATTAGATTTTTATTTCCTGTGAGACTGAGGTCTGAAATCTCTAGTCACACTGCTATACTGCAATTTTAGGACATGGCACCATCACGTTATTTCAATTTTTGCAATTTGCATTAAATTGTCAAAAAGATTGTTGAAAGTAAACTGAACATATTCCACCAGTGACTTACAGTTGCAAAAGAGTAATACATTTTAGGCTCTATATATAAGTGTTAATTTCCAAATCACTGGAAGTAATAATTCTACTTTTCTGCATTGGCCAGATACCACTGAGCATTGCATTTAGTTCTGGGTACCAATTTTTAAGAAGAATGTGGAGAAATTGAAACAAGTTCAGAGGAAAGGAGCAAGGATGATCAGGGGACCAGAAACAAAATCTCCTGAATGAGCTGGGTGATAAAATAAACCTGAAAAAGACTCAACTAAACAGCCATGTGATCACTTGCTTCAAATATAGGAAAGGTTGTCCCACAGAAAAAGATCAAGATTCTGAAGTCAAAATCTGATTTAATATTAATAATTTTTTTAACAGTAAGAGCAGTGCAAAGGGAAAAGCTTCCCAGCAAGGTGGTAGACTCCCCTTGAGCAGATGTTTGTGAAGGCCAGGCAGGAATGCTTCAGCAGATGGTTGGATCCACCGGCCAAACTCTGTAATTTCCTCAAAGTGGACAGTGCTAACTTAGCTAGGATGTGAAGGGAACAAGAAATAAATGTCCTTAGTGATGCTAACTTGAATGAATATTCTCTTTACAGTATGTAATGCATTGCTTTGCTTTGCTTTGCTTCAAGCTCTTCCTCAGCACAGCTTCTGTAGCAGCATTTAACAGATTTTGGCAAGTGCTGCAGGAGAAATGCCACTCAGCCTCTTGGCTCCACTTGCCAAAGTAGGACACATCAGTACTTTTTCTATGGCAAATACTTATTCATGTCACAAAGGCTTTTACTCAGAGACAGCATTTATGCAGAAAGTTCTAGTTTTGCCATATGATAAGAGAGAAAAGCTTTGAAAGGTGAAATCGTTATTGAAAGCCTCAGAGAAATGACAGCTCCAATGCTGTTGCTGCATCTCTATCTGCCAAACACCTGATTGGCACATCAGGGATTCCTTTGTGGCAATTATTTTTAAGGGTTTATATCTGACCCTTTCCCCCCTGTGAGCTTTGCATGGAGAGTATAAGCAATGCTTTAACAGGGTTTAATGTGAAATGACCCAGCAGATTGCGTATAAAAATAAACCTTTTCTCACACACACACACACACACACACACACACACACACACGTATCTTCCTCAATCATGTGTCTTCTATCAGAAGTCTGGGAGTTTGAGGGTTCTATGTAGTATATTAGCTGTTCCTAGCACTGCACTCTTCTGGACACCTCTGGCTCTCATGTCTTTCCTGGGATCTGCTGGAGCCACTCTCCCAGCTCAGGAAGAAATAAATGTACCTGACCTTGACGGAAATATGCAGGAACTGTAATCTAGGTAAATGGAGCTGAAACATTTAAGTACAGAGAAACAAGGTAGAGGAAGTCCTCATTTAATTATCACAATTGGGACTAGCAACTCCATCATTAAGCAACACAGTCATTAAGCATGACATCATGCTTCATTGTCTCAATAAAAGTAGTTTTACTTTTCCTGAGAAATTGATTTCCTAGCCTGGTCTACCAGTGGAGCTGACAATAAACAAGATGATTTCAAAGTCTCAGTGCAGAAAGGCAACTGAGATGTAAAAACTTCTATTACTGAACTAAAAGAATTGAAAGAGTAGCCATATTACCTTATTAAAGTATCAACACTGATATTGACATGCCTTGTTGAAATATCTGGGTAAAATAAGTGGAGAAACACCATGGTTGGCATCTACTTATGTCCTTCCAAGTAAGAAAATATTGTTTTCCATTAAAAATAAGAGTTTTCAAAAGGACATGAAAAGGTAGAGGAGATTCTTTATTTTACAGTTTTTCATGCAGTCATTTGAAGAATAATTCAGTATTTTTGCCAATTGGCTAAGACCAAATAAAAAGCAAAGTACAGTTGTGTTTTATTTTAGCTATCTGCTTGCCATGGATTGTGTATGTTGTTTGATAATTGTTTTTAATGGTATGGTTTTTATACTTTAGCACTTGTGCAGTCTTGCTGTTTACTGAGATTCTATAAAATATATGAAAAGCATTGATATAAGAGACTTCAAAGAGCCTTTCCTCTTCTAAGTATTATTGAAGTGGATTTATGGAGCTGTGTTAATGGTACATTAACTTGGACAAGCTTTTATATAAATATAATCAAACAGATGATATTTTGGGGTGTGAGGTTAAAACGTTTATAAATGGATTCCCTTTAAAGGCTTTTTTGAATTTTTACTTGTCTACATCCAATAGTCTAATGTTTAGAATCAGGGTTAGAAATAACAGAGTTTACCAGGAGTGGCTTCTGGTTTTCTTCGCTGCCGGTTCGCTCAGTGTCGCGCGTGCTCAGGCGTGCTTTGTGTGCGCGCTTTGCGTGCGCTTTGCGCATGTGCAGTGCTTAAAAAAAGCTTCTGCGCATGCGCAGAAGCAAAAAACAAGATGGCGGCAGAAAGAACCGGTTTGGGGCATGGCAGGCCTGGGTCGCTGCCGGTTCTAGCGACCCAGGCCAAGTTACTACTGGTTCTATAGAACCAGTCCGAACCGGGAGGAACCCACCTCTGGAGTTTACCATTTAAGCGAGAAAAAACATAATAAACTACCGGTATAAATTTAGTAGTAGAAAGATGTAGCAAAATAAAACTCTGAAACACAATGATTGCAGGCACAACTGTATCCCTAGTCAAGATTTTTAAAATTATTTTTGTGGGACTCTCAGACATTTGTGGGACACATTGGCAGAAATCTTCTAGAAGATAAACAGGGTTTGGAAGGGACCTTGTAGGTCATCTAGTCCAACCCCCCACCCAAGCAAGAGACCCTACACCATTTCCGACAAATGGCAGTCCAATCTCTTCTTGAAAACCTCCAGTGATGGAGCTCCCACAACTTCTGAAGGCAAGCTGTTCCATTTGTTGATTGTACTCACTGTCAGAAAATGTCTCCTTATTTCCAGGTTGACTCTCTCCTTGTTCAGTTTCCATCCATTATTCCTTGTATGGCCTTCAGGTCCTTTCCTAAGTCTTACTAAGGCTTTATAGAGTGGCATTAGTACCTCACTTGATCTTGATTGTATCCCTCTGTTAATGCAGCTTAGGATTGCATTGGCTTTTATGACTGCTGCTGCACACTGCTGGCTCATATTTAGCTGGTTGTCCACTAAGACTCCAAGCTCCCTCTCACAGTTACTGCTATTAATCCTGGTTTCATCCAATCTATATGTGTACTTTTGGCTTTTCTTGCCTAAGTGTAGGATTTTACATTTTTCTACATTGAATTTCATTTTGTTAGATAGGGTCCAGTGTTCAAGTCTGTGAAGATCCATCTGGATCTTGAGCCTATCTTCTAGGGTGTTAGCTATTCCTGCCAGCTTAGTATCTGTAAATTTGTTAAGTTCCCCTTCTATTCCCTCATCTAAATCATTTATGAAGATATTGAAGAGTACTGGGCCTAAGATGGAACCTTGTGGTACTTGTGTGGTATCTAACCCGGAATACTTTTCAGGTGAATTTAAACTGAAAACTCCTTGTATTCTAGGATTTTTTTTTAACTACCAGTTCTGTGGGCGTGGCTTGGTGGGCGTGGCAGGGGAAGGATACTGTAAAATCTCCATTCCCACCCCACTCCCGGGGAAGGATACTGCAAAATCCCCATTTCCTCCCGATCAGCTGGGACTCGGGAGGCAGAGAATAGATGAGGGTGGGGCCAGTCAGAGGTGGTATTTACCGGTTCTCCGAACTAATTTCCGCTACCGGTTCTCCAGAACTGGTCAGAACCTGCTGAAATCCACCTCTGTACTAGCCCCTTCTCACAAAATAGCAAATGTGAAAAAGTGGAGCTGTGACCTCTTTGCATTTTGAGAAGAGTGCTGGCCTATGGTCTTCTCTGGTAATCAGTGAGAATTTAAAGTAGTTCAGCTCTGTATCTAATATAAGTTTATATGCAAAAAAATTCTTATCTAGAATTATATGGATATCTAACCCTATCAAGTTACTAAATGCAATTAAAAGAATATGGGAAGAAAATATTATTATTATCAATTTTGAACAAAATAGTTAGGAAAGACTATTTCTCCCACAACCTCTATTAATAATCTATTATATTTTTTACTCTTATGAAATATAACAACAAAACATAAGATTCCAGTGTCACAAACTCACTCTAAGGGAAAAGAACAATGAAATAAGACTTATTTTTATTTTATGAAAAATAATAAAACTAAAATAAAAAAGAAAATGTGCAAACTTCCCAGTGGCACATCATAAGCTTTGGAAGTAAGATGTATAACACTTCCCCCAACCATAGTGAAATTATTTAAAGAGCTTAAATCTATTTTCCAATCTGTAGCAGAAAATATTCTATTAAATCTTTTTTTCTGCAACAAATTAAATTATTTTTACACACTAGAAATTATCTTATTGCTTTGCTTTTCCCTGAGAACTATCAGAAAGCATAGCTTAATATCTTGACCCATGAAGAGGGTGGGGAATTAAAGCCGCCCAGAGTCCTTCGGGAGTTGGGCGGCATATAAATTTTATAAAATAAATAAATAAAATAAATACATGGGGAAATGTAACAAAGTGGTTAACAGACAAATCCCCCCCCCCACAAAAAAATCACTAAATGATACTGATATTCAGTATTTAGAAGATTAACTCCAGGGAGCAGAAGAGTTACCCTGCAGACTGATGATAAAGCTTTTGTGCAACCAAACTGCTTGAATCCCACCCATTTAGTGTCATCTTATTGTGGGTGAAAAGCCCTTGCTATACCAACTCAGGGTGAAATGCCATGGTCAAATGCTTGCATTTCAGCGTGAGGATTGGGAGAAGGGAGGGCTGTTTTACTAACACGATGTACCACCTTCTGAAATAAGAAAATGAATTCTTAGGCCAGAAAAATAAGGTTATATGTAGAAAGATCAGACTTGCCTCAAATGTGATAAATCATTTATGTCTAGGCCACGAAGGAATTTTGATTGCTCAAAATGTGATCCCCAATACTACAAAGCATTTTCTTCCACAGAAGTGAATGTATCCTTTTATTCTTCAAGAAGACAATGAAAGGAGGCATGGAAACACACCATGTGAAGCCATCTTTCTGGGTTCCCAGCCAGCTGTTGATCAGAAGCATCTCTAGAAATGTATCCTCCAAACCTCAGTACTGGGAGAGAGATAAAGTTTTTGCCTCACAATAGTTATGGAAACTAAAGGATGTATAATTTGCAATCCCTGATCAAACAAAGCAGTTAAGTATAACAAGCTAAGGTCACCTATTGTTTCACAAGAATAAATTTAGCCATTCAATTATTTGGGAGAAAACAAAGACTGCACAAAACAGCACCAGGATAAAAGTTAAATGTGAACAGCTGCTTACTTTCTATCCATGCTGCTTTTAGAGATAGAAAGTGGGATTTCTTTGTTAGGCTTAGAGAATAATTCTTCAGAAATCCTAAATTTATCCAAAAAGTATATTTATTTACACCCACACCCACACAGTTCAAAAGATTCTGCATCATTAGGTTGTGCAGAATTTAAGGTTTGATTTCAAAAGAAATGTTTTTGATGAGGCTTAGGCTTTATTGCCTATCTGAGACTCTTTTTAATTTGTTGTTGTTGTTGTTAGTTGCGAAGTCATGTCCGACCCATCGCGACCCCATGGACAACGTTCCTCCAGGCCTTCCTGTCCTCTACCATCCTCTGGAGTCCATTTAAGCTCACGCCTACTGCTTCAGTGATTCCATCCAGCCACCTCATTCTCTGTCGTCCCCTTCTTCTTTTGCCCTCAATCTTTCCCAGCATTAGGCTCTTTTCCAGTGAGTCCTTCCTTTTCATTAGGTGGCCAAAGTATTTGAGTTTCATCTTCAGGATCTGGCCTTCTAAAGAGCAGTCAGGGTTGATCTCCTCTAGAACTTACCGGTTTGATCACCTTGCAGTCCAAGGGACTTGCAGGAGTCTTCTCCAGCACCATAGTTCAAAGGTCTCAATTCTTTGGCGCTCAGCCTTTCTTATGGTCCAACTTTCACAGCCATACATTGCAACTGGGAAAACCATAGCCTTGACTATACGCACTTTTGTTGGCAGGGTGTAGGCCATTGACTAACTTGAGGGGTCTTTGGTGCTCTCTGAGCTTGGTTGTTTCCTTGCAGATGTTTCATTACCCAACTAGGTAACATCATCAGTGCTATAA